>BJCG01001414.1:0-48880 GCA_005406145.1 Prunus yedoensis
TGCCAACTGTCCAGACCAAGTTGTGCCTGCGAACGAGACTCTGACAATTCACATGCCCAAGGAAGTGTTTGGCTTTGAGCATGATACCTACCTCTTCCCTGAAGATATTTTGCAGTTTGGTTCCATGGTTGAGATTGGAACCACAGTGATGCAGTATACATAAGGTAATTCTAGAAATTCCATTTTGTTTTACAATTCCCTTTCTTTTAAAATTAAAATCTCATTTAATTGAATTTCATATATTTAGGTACCTATTTGACTATTTAAAAATGGCAAATATGGTAAACATTGTTGGCCTCATCGACCCTGGACAAGTTAGCTCTCAATCTGGTACTTTGTCTTACCGAACAAAGCATCTGTCAGACCACCTGAAAAGTATAGATGGGGATCAATTTTTCTTGGTGCCTTATAATCCAGGGTTAGTCCCCTTAACTATTTAATCTATTTTCCTTGTAATATTTTCTTTGTACTATTTAACTTATATGGATCATTATGTGTAGGGTCATTGGGTGTTGATAATTGTGAAACCAGCTAAGGAGACTGTCTATTACATGAATTCCTTGTCAAATTGCTCTGTTGACGAGGACTTGAAAAATATAGTGAATACATAAGTTGATTTATTCTAATATAAGATTTTTAATATATATGTGCATTTGAATTATACGATGGTTTTTTTCTACTACCGACGTTATAATGAAATTACAACGATGGTAATTATTATCGACGTTTGAAAGATTTACCCGTCAGTATTTTTTTTAAACCGTCATCTTAATTGAAATACCACGTCGTTGGCTTTTTTTTTATTTAAGGACGTTTTAATTTTTTCTGTTCACATTCATTTACAAACAACTTTTGGTTATATGACGTTTTTCCTCATTACCGATGTTATAATGTTACACGACGACGATAGTTTTATACCTGCCGTTTGAATAAATACTATGTCACTTTTTTAAAAACTCCATCGCTTCACTGATTTACCACACGTCGGTTAATATTTTTTATTTAGATTTTTCGTTTTGTCATTAACACTTTTTGTTTTCTTGAAACAATTCAATCAAAATGTATAACTCTCATGTACGCAAACAATCATCACGTAAATCAGCCATATGTAAAATCTACAAGGCACTCCTAGACAACCAACAAATGTAGAGTGTGGCTATTACGTGATGCGTTTCATTAGAGATATAATTCATGATCCACTCCTAGACAACCAACAAATGTAGAGTGTGGCTATTACGTGATGCGTTTCATTAGAGATATAATTCATGATCCAGGCCTAGCATTTGAGAAGAAGGTAACATGCAAAATTTAAGATATAATTTCTTTATTTTACTACCATGACTTTTTTGTTTAAAAACCGTCGTTTTTATCTTTATAACACGTCAGTTTTTTCGTTTATTTGCAGTTTGACAAGAAAAAAGAACTAGTTTAGTATGTACAAGAACATATTGACGAAGTCAGGCTGGAATGGGCAAGATTCCCAAAAACCGATGTCTAATTCTCATTTACACGTCTCATATGTATAAACAATTACCGTCTTAATTTAGCGGGAAATAAAACATCGACGGAAATTCTTAAAAACGCTATGTAAAAGGAAGAAACACAACGGTTTATAAATAACTCAGAAGTCTTCATGTACCTGGAAAAATTTTGTAACGATATACTACGTCCATTAGTACTAACATTTCAACGTCTTAAAAGACATACAACGATAGTTAGCTTGCAAAATTTGTTGTTGTATACATAAACAATGGCGATAAGGACTTTAGAAAAGACGTTGTAAATATAACCCACGTCGGTTATTCAAACAAAGATGATGTGGTAACTTATAAATTACGGCCATGCTTACTTTTCGACGTCTAATATGATTTAGGACGACGTTATGTGTTGTTTAACGTCGTTGTACGTAAATATTTTGTAACAATATACTATGTCAGTTAGTACAAACATTTCGATGTCCTTAAAGGCATACAACGGCGGTTAGCTTCCAAATTTGATGTTGTATACCTAAACAACGGTGGCAACAACTTTAGAAAAGACGTTGTAAATATAACCCAGGTCGGTTATTCAGAACAAGTTGATGTGGTAACTTATTAACCACGACTGGTGCTTACGTTTCAACGTCTAATATGATCTAGGATGTCGGTTATGTGTTTGTTAACGTCGTTGTCAAGGTTGCAGACGTCGGTTATGTACACTGTCAATTTCATTTTAATATGAATTTTATATTTTATTTAATTAGTAATATCATATAATTCAAAGCTAATTCCAAAAAAATAACTGACAACTACCCATGCACTCATTGAAAGATTGCTCTCTCCCCTAAAGCTTTAAAAAATGTAATTTAAGATATTTTTATGTATTTAATTACTAATATTCATAATATATTTATAAAAAAAATTGAAAAATAAAACCGACAATTCTATGCACTCATTTAGACAATGTCTTGCCCCTAAAGGCCTAAAAATGTAATTTTAGTTTCAAAATTACAAGTGATAACAAAAGTCCAAAAATTTAGAGACAAAACACAATATTCCTTATACTTTTCATAACATAACCCTAAGGTTTATGTGACCCATAGGTGGCCATCAATTCAAAATTATGAAATCCAGATTTTAGATAACTAATATAGAAGGCATTGTTGTAGGAGTCCGTATCAATTTTCAGTTCATTTTTCTCATACTTGTGTATTTTTTTATAATTATTGTAAAATTAGGGTTTAGGGTTTATTGCAACGACGCCGGTTTTCTCTTGTTGTTTTTTGTTAATTATGCGCGTTCGAATCCCGGGAAACCCAAACCCATCTAATTATTTAATATTTAAGACGTCGGTTTTTTAATGGGCGACGTAAAAATAATTGACTACGACAATTCCTTTATTGTAGACGTAGTTTTATTGTACAATGTCGGTTGTTCATTAAACCGTCGTCATAAGTGAAAATTCAATGTCGGTAGCGATGTGTTTACCATCATCTTTGAAAAACACGGTCCTTTGAAATTTTTGACCGTGATCTAAGATTTTCATAATTTCCCTTTAACCCTAAAATATTTCGTTCTCTCTCTTCAACATAAATTTGTCTTAAAGTTTTCGCTCTCTCTCAAAGCATTGGGTATATTCTCAGAGCTCTCTCTCAAGCATCTGTTATATTCTCTCAGCTCTCTCTCAATATCCATGTAAGTACAAACCCTAATTTCTTTATTTATTGATATTGCATGGCTTCTTAAATCCATAAATGTTTTCGTTGGTTTTGGTAGCTTTGGTTTCTTAATATATGTTTTTGTGTTTGCATTCTTGTAACAATAACTCTCTGTTATGGGTTCTTTTTTGTTTGTTTGGCCATGGGTTCTTGGAAAAGGAATGGGGATGGGAGATTTAGACTACGGTTTTTGTAAACCACGACGACGGTTGATGGATCAAACTGTCATCTAAAATTTTATTATACGTCGGTTGTTCATTAATCCCGTCGTCTGAATTTTAGTTTGCATTTGGTAACCTAAAGACGACTATTTCTCCACTAATTGTCTTCTTTAGGCTACCAGAACCCAGAACGTTGTTCTTTAAAAGCAATACAAATTTCTAAGTTTGGGTAGGTTAAAGACGATGGTAACTAGATATGCCGTCATCTGAATTTATATTACACGACCATTATTTTGTACAAACTGTTGTTTGATTCTTGTTTTATTTTTTATTTCAATTAATTCTCTGCTTTGTGAATATAGTAGTGTTTCATTGCTGGTCTTTTCACTTTATTATATATATGTTTTTATAGTGTGTGAGATGGATAAGTCATGGATGCAAGCGGATAGAAGATCGAAGGCATATGAGTTAGGGGTCGAAGGATTTTTGAATTTTTCTGTAGAAAATCTTGGAAATTCAACTCATATTCGTTGTCCATGTGTTAAATGTGGGAATATTCGATTGTTTGGGGTTGGAATTATAAGGGACCACTTATAATTTATTGGAATTGACCAACGCTATAAGATTTGGACATAGCATGGAGAACCTTGGGAATAGACTACTAATGCTAGTAGAAATGTGGAAGAAGATGAGCAAAGTAGGTTTAATTTTGTTTCTGAAGAATTAGGGATGGATGATAATGATTTAGGCGATATTGGATCTGATCCTTATGAGTTTGCCAATGTGATTGGGGATGGAGATCAACCCTTGTACCCTGGTTGCAGTAAGTACACGAAGTTGTCGGCTTTCGTGAAGCTATATAATTTGAAAGCAAAACATGGGATGAGTGATGTTTGTTTTACAGAATTATTGATATTTCAAGGAGATTTGCTGCCATAAGGAAATACACTACCTTTCTTTATGTACGAGGCATAAAAGACTTGTCTGCTTTAGGGATGAGTTATGAGAAAATCAATGCATGTCCCAATGACTGCATCTTGTATAGGAAGGATTATGAATATTCAACTAATTGTTCTACTTGTGGTATCTCAAGGTGAAAGGCAAAGATTCAATATTGAAAGAGGGTGTGCCAGCAAAGGCGGTGTGGTATTTTCCTCCAATTCCAAGGTTTAAAAGGATGTTTAAATCACATAAGACAGCTAAGAGTTTGACTTGGCATGCTACAAGAAAATCAGTTGACGATCATATGTCTCATTTAGCTGATTCCCCATCTTAGAAATTTGTTGATGACAAGTGGCCCAAGTTTGGTAAAGAGCCGAGAAACTTGAGATTGGCTCTCTCATCTGATGGATTCAATCCCCACAGTTTTTTAAATAGCAGATATAGTTGTTGCCCAGTTATCTTAGTTACATATAATCTCCCACCATGGCTATGCATGAAACAAAAGTTCATGATGTTGACCTTATTAATTTCTGGTCCTAAACAGCCTGGAGATGATATAGATGTCTACTTAGAGCCTTTGATTGATGATTTAAAATCTTTGTAAGATGGGATTAGAGGAGTGTATGATGCACTCATAGGAGAATACTTTACACTCAAAGGTGTATTATTGTGGACAACTAATGATTTTCCCGCCTATGGGAACTTATTTGGTTGTGTCGTTAAAGTATTTAAAGCTTGTCCAATATGCGGTGATGATATACCTAGTCACAGGTTGAAAAATGGCCACAAAATTTGTTACATTGGGCACATAAAATGGTTACCAATCAATCATCCATATCAGAGGTAGCGTTCAGCTTTTAATGGGAAATCTGAATATGGCATGCCTCCCAAGCCATTAGCTGGAGAAGAAGTGCTACATATGGTTGAAGTTATTAATTACATATGGGGCTCGAAAAAATGGGGGAAGTGTTGGTGAGAATGATGGTGATAGAGTTTGTTGGAAGAAGAAATCAAATTTCTTTGATCTCGAGTATTGGAAATACCTTCTGTGCCTTTTTTTGTAAATAAAAACCATCGTATTTTGCCTACAATTAATGACGGTTTTAACAAAAATGTTGTCCTTACCTCTAAACAATGACTATTTTTTGTCACAAACCGTCGTCTATATAACAAAACAACGACAGTTCTTTCAAAAAACCGACGTCTTTACATAAAATAGACGACAGTTCTTTAAAAAAAAAACCGTCGTCTTTACATATAATAGACGACAGCTCTTTAAAAAAATCGTCGTCTTTACATATAATAGACGACGGCTCTTTCAAAAAAACCGTCATCTTTGACAAGCGTCATCTTTTAAAAATCAAGTGGCCTTTTTTTGTTCAGCGTGTTTTAAAAGACGACGCTTGTTAGTGACAAGCGTTGTTTTTTAAAAATCAATCTAATGCTAGTAGTGTATAAGATGATATATCATGATGGTTTTAAAAACACCGTCGTTTTTTAAAACATAACGACGGTTTTAAGATGTACCGTCGTCTATTTTGTGTTGTGGTTTAACTATTTTGTAGTAGTGATTGTACTTTGCACAACAAACTTATTTATTCGCGCAAAGTGTTTTTGTAGTAGTGTTGGGTCTTAAGAGATATTCCCACTAATGCCACCAAGAGTGGACTTGACCTACTTAATTTAAAGTTCACAAGGCTTTCAAAAAGTACTCAAAGTAAGAAATTGACAAACAACCATAACCATACAAGCTCCTCCACTCCAAAATGAAATTCTGAATGTCTTCATTGGCTTATTAGAAGCCCTGAACGCACACCTACATATGTATGTGTTTCTTCCTCCTTAATGTCAACAAATAATGAACCACGAGTTAAAAGACAGGAAAACAAATGGAGACTTCAATATTCAAACATAACCCTTTGAGCCCCACATGCCAAAGCACAGCAGCAAGGGAATTCCAATCCAAAACACATTAATTTGGATTTCTTCTCTAATATCAATTGCACTTTCACATTCAGCAGAATTTTTATTTTTATTTTTCTATATTAGCAATAGACATTAATCTTCGTTACTGAGACATAGACATCAATCCTTCACAATTGACAACCGTATTACATGCATATGCATCTGTTTTCATATCTTTGGACTGAGTACGCAAAATAAAAAGTACAATATTAATAATATATATCTAGCCTCTAAGCCTTCTTTTCATCCTGTTCAGGGGAACTGTTATCATCACATAGAGGAGCATATCTTGTAGATTGTCTATGAATCTAAAATATGCGTATCTCCATGTCTTGTTAATAATTACAGAACCACAGACTCCCCAAAATCCCACTATAAACCCCAATGTAGTGAAAATATGAAACCACAGAAGTTGATGAAGACCATTGTCCACATCTTTATTGTTCTTGTTATCTGCATCAATGCCCTTACTTGGTCCGCACTTATTTGGGAGTGGGGCACCACAAAGTTCTGGATTCCCCTCAAAGGCAAAAGCATTGAAGCTTTGGAGCTGGGTGCCTGTTGGTATTGGTCCTTCGAGGTTATTGTATGAGACATTAAATTCTTTTAAGAAATTAAGGCTTGCCAATGATGATGGCATTATTCCAGACAAGTGATTCATGGAGAGTTTCAAAACCTCTAAACTTTTTAAGTTAGATATTTGGTCTGGAATAACGCCGGAGAAGTTGTTGGAGTCAAGAACCAACTTGTAGAGAAGTTGCAATTGGCCGATATCAGTAGGTGTGTCACCAACAATGTTATTCTTAGATAAGTCTATAGTTGCTGAATAAAAATATAATTTTTGTGGTAGAAAAGTTTGATTTGCAGTTGAACAGAAGCTGCCGTTGCCGAAGACAGGCAATTCAAATTCATAGTGGTCTCCTTGAGATGCAATAGGTTCATAAACCAACTTTGGTAGTTGACAAAGTTGCTGTGGAAATTCACCATGAAATTCGGTTGCTTGGCAAGCTTATATAAAACAGCCTAGGAAGATTTCCCAACCAACTAGGAATTGGCCTTGTGATTTGATTAAAACCCAGAAACAAGATCTCTAGATTCTTGAGCTTTGATAACCATACAGGTATTTGACCAGTGAGGTTAGAACAAGCCAAACTCAGCAACCGAAGATTTTGGAATCCATCAAAATCAACCATGTCATCATCAGTTGGCATTCCCTCACCTACAAAGGAACCAGTAAGCAAGAGTGCATGGAGACTTTTGCAACTCATTAATATCTTCATCACCCCTATAAGGTTGGTGAATCGATTGTAAGCAAGCGAGAGGAAGGACAAGGATTTCAATGAAAGAATCTCGGCTTCTATTTGTCCCTCTAGATGATTTCTAGACAATCGAATGGCTTTTAAGGACCGACATGCATAAAGGCTTACTGAAATCGTACCAATGAAGTTATTCAATAGCCCAAGGAAGGGAGAAGAATGTTGGAGACAAATAGAGGATGAGACATACCCTCTGAAGCTATTGTTGCCGGCATTGAAACTATTGTTGATTTTTCCAGACTTACTCACTTCTTTGGTGCAATTCCATCTTCATTCTTCCAACAAGCAAGCAATTTACTAGTTTCAATGTCAGCAACAATAGCTTCACAGTGTATGTCCAATTTAAAGGAGGTGAAGATAGAGTGGAGGCAAAGGACAGGAGGGAGCTGTGTTCAGTTTGTTCGCAGGCATGAATATTTGTAGATATAATGCAAGAGAATAAGAGGAAGAGAACGAAGCCATGAGCCATTAGGTTACAAGCTTTCACTAGCATGTTGCTTTGCGTATGTGCCGTTGCTCACAGGTTTATATATATATATATATATATATCAATACCCTTCTATTGAGGGAAGTACTTAAATAAAGTACTTAAATTTCAATAATTTAATTGAGTAGTCAAATGATATCGGATTCAAGTAAGCTTATTTGATAGATCCCTAAATGGAAGCTCTATATATATATAAGAGCAACGATGCTTGAAAAGGATGCATACATCACTGCAAATTGAGAAGTCAGCAAACAACCACCATGTACACAACGGAAATTATTGATATTGAAACCCCTCTATTCATCCAAGAGATATTCCCACTAATGAAACCAGAGAGAAGACCTCATTGGGTATTAAGAGATATTCCCACTAATGCCACCAGGAGAGGACTTGACCTACTTTAAGTCCACAACGCCTTCAAAGTACTCAACGTAAGAAATTGGCAAGCAACCATAACCATACAATACAAATTCTTCAAACTCCTCTATACTTCGAACGGAGATTTCAACTAATGTAGCCAAAATTGAAAACCACATTAGGTCTAAAGAGGGCCACGATGAGAGGACCAGACCTTCTAGCTGTTACTACCAACTAATGTAGCCAAATTGTAGACCACATTAGGTCTAAAGAGGGCCACAAGCATCTAATATGTTTTCGTGTTGATAATTTTATGGTAATACATGGATTTGATCAGTGCCAGTCTTCGAACCTAAGACCTACTGATGTTTAGTTGTATCACAAAGCCAACAAATCTAGTGAAGAGGCGGGTGTTGATCATTTTTCTTGGAAACTTGGAAAATATATGGTGTTATTTAATACGGCATGCATGCCAGACATGGCTTGAGAGTTCCAGTGCTGGTCAAGCCTCATCTTAACATTACATACATTGACATCCTATTCATGTTACGCTGCAGGAGAAGCAGAACCTTCGTAGCAAATCTCATTCTTCGCTCTTCATTCACAAGTCACTACCAGTTGTCAACTACATGACCAAACAGATGAACTTTAGAAAAATGGTATATCAAGCAAAAGATGAAAGGCATAAAAGATGACACACTCTGTTGAGGAGCGTAAAATCCCAACTAAATCAACATGATTGATTATGAATATTGATCATTGACCTGTACATATATTTAGTTTATTTCCTTCCTTTTATATAGGCGTGTACATTAAGGAATAACTCATTTAGGCTAGTTTTCAGTATCTTAATTGGCTATTGTATTTGTATAAAGGTGTTATACCCCATTCTGAAATATTTATCAATATATGAATTACTAATTCTATTATGGTATTAGAGCTCTAAGGTTACCAATAATCCTACACAAACTCAAACCCTTGCCTGTCCTCTCGCTAATCTCCATGGCGATCAATGACAGCGAATCACCTCAAGTCTCAGCCAAGCCTGAGCAACCCAAATATGATTTTCAAGCCTCAGCCCGGCCTGAGCAACCCAAGTATGATGATCCTAGCGGCAATAGTGACTCTCAAAGTCGTTGGGGTTTTTTATCTCCTTCGGTCATCGTGTTGACGCCACTCAGATGGCCACCGCAGCTTCCCCATCATACAACCTCACAGCAGCACAATGCCAAAGCTTCCTTGCTCTCCTTAATCAAAACAAGCCCACAGTTTTGGCTAATCATGTTAGCACTGCTTCCAGCACTAGTGATTTCTCAGGTCACATCTTCTGTGCCTCTGCTTTCATTGGAGGACTCAACTGGATTTTTGATACTGGCGCCACCGATCACATGGTTTGTTCGCCTAAGTTGATGACCACATGCACTTCAGTCTCTAATCGTCAAGTGTACCTTCCTGATCATGCCCTTGCCAATGTCACCCACATCGGCACTATCCATTTCTCATATGATTTTATTCTTCATAATGTGCTTCGTGTTCCCTCATTTAGATTAAATTTAATCTCTGTGAGCAAGCTCACCAAAAGCTCCTCTTGTCTTGCAATGTTTACTAATGAATTTTGTATTGTTCAGGACCGACGTTCGGGGAAGATGATTGGGATGGGAACTAAGGGGGAAGGTCTCTACTATCTTGATACTGCGAAGACAGCTGGGTGCAATTCCGTTTCAGCCATGGTTCCTTCTTCTTCTTGACTTTGGCATCAACGCCTTGGTCATCTTTCAAATAAAAGCCTACGTGCTCTTTCCCTTCCTGTTAAGAACATGAAATTTTGTGACATTGATGATTGTTTGGTTTGTCCTTTAGCTAAACAAACTCATCGTCCGTTTCCCCTATAAATTCACTTGTGCCATTTGAATTAATTCATGTTGATATTTAGGGTGGTTATCACATTCCTTCCATCACTAAGGCACAATACTTCTTGACCATTGTAGATGATTACTCTAGATGCACATGGGTTTATTTAATGCACCACAAATCAGATGCACGCCAAAAGCTCACCACTTTCATCAACCTTGTTGAAACACAATTTTCTTCCCAGGTTAAAATTGTTCACAGTGACAATGGTCCTGAGTTTATGATGACACAATTTTTTTATGATAAAGGGATTTTACATCACACTAGTTGTGTCTCCACTCCACAGCAAAATGGAGTAGCTGAAAGAAAACATCGACACCTTCTCAATGTTGCACGAGCTTTACTTTTCCAAGCCAAACTTCCTAAGAAATTTTGGGGGGATGCCATACTCAATGCCACATATCTTATCAACCGCACTCCTACACAGGTTCTTAAAGGAAAAACTCCCTACAAAATCCTTTTTCGCAAACCACCGGCCTATGATCACTTAAGGGTTTTTGGTTGTTTGTGCTTTGCCTCTACTCATCATCATCGCCCAACCAAATTTGATGCTAGGGCCACATATTGCATTTTTCTTGGTTACCCATATGGTACAAAGGGTTATCGGGTTTATGATCTTAACACGGGTAAAATTTTTATTTCTCGGGATGTTATCTTTCATGAAACTACTTTCCCTTTTCCATCTTCCGCTACCGACTCTTCTCTTGTCTTCCCAACCTCTCATCCCACCAATTTTGATGATGCCCCAACCTCCCACTCCACTCCACTTGCAAAGTCTCCCACGCCTGGACTTAATTCTCCTACTTCGCAGTTTCCAGCACCTGACCTTGCACTTCTAGCACCTGCTCTTACGCTTCCAGCGCCTGACCTTGCGTTTCCAGCGCCTGACCTTGCACTTCCAGCGCCTGACCTTGCGTTTCCAGCACCTGGACTTGAGTCTCCACATGCAGCTCCTCCACCTACTCTTGCACTGGCATCTCCACCACCGCTACGGCGTACCACCACTCGCCCTAGTTATCTTCAGTAGTATCATGTCAACATAAAATTACCTTCCCGGTCTCTCCCATCATCTAACTTGGCGTCAACTGAACCCCAAGGTACCAAACATCCTCTCTCTCATGTCCTTACATATGATCGCTTGTCACAACACCATCGCGTTTTTAGTGCTTCTCTTTCAGCAGTCAAAGAACCCACCTCTTTTGTTCAAGCATCTCATGACCCTCAATGGCATCATGCCATGTCACAAGAATTGGCTGCTCTTGAAGCTAATGGTATATGGACTCTTCAACCTTTGCCGCCTGGCAAGAAACCCATTGGTTGTAAATGGGTGTACAAGGTCAAACTTCATTCTAATGGCTCCCTTGATCGGTATAAAGCACATTTGGTTGCAAAGGGCTATAGTCAGGTTGAGGGATTGGACTACCGGGAAACTTTTTCCCCTGTCGCAAAGCTTGTCACTATCCGCCTCCTTCTCACCGTTGCTTCCACGAGTCGTTGGCATCTTCATCAGCTTGATGTCAACAATGCTTTCCTCAATGGTGATCTTGATGAAGATGTTTATATGAATCTACCTCCTGGATTCGAACGAAAAGGGGAGACTCGTGTATGCAACCTTCATAAATCCTTGTATGGACTCAAGCAAGCTTCACGTCAATGGTTCATTAAACTTTCCACAGCCCTTAAGCAAGCAGGCTACCATCAATCGAAGGCAGATTATTCATTGTTCGTCCGAACTCGAGGTAGCACATTCACTGCCTTACTTGTCTATGTGGATGATATCATTTTGACAGGGAATAGTTTACAAGACATTGAAGCAACCAAGTCATACTTGCTACAACAATTCAAATTGAAAGACCTTGGTAAATTGAAATATTTTCTTGGCATCGAGATTGCTCATTCTAGCAAAGGCATAGCCCTTTCACAATGCAAGTATGCACTTGAAATACTAGAGGATGCAGGACAACTTGGTGCAAAACCAGCCAATTCACCCATGGAGCCAAATTTGTCCCTTAGCAAACATGAGGGCGATTACATTAATGATCCATCTTCGTATCGAAGACTTGTAGGGAGGCTGATCTATTTGACAATTAATCGGCCTGACTTGGTGTACACCGTTCACACTCTGTGTCAGTTCAAGGATAAGCCACGAACACCACACCTAGAGGCAGCTCATCGGGTTTTGCGCTATGTCAAACGTGCACCAGGGCAAGGTATTTTTCTTTCTGCCAACAGTCCAATCCAATTAAATGCCTTTTGTGATGCGGATTGGGCTCGATGTCGTGATACTCGACGTTCTACTACCAGGTATTGTGTATTTCTTGGCGATTCTTTGGTTTCTTGGAAAACCAAGAAGCAAACCACAGTATCTCGATCTAGTGCCGAAGCTGAATATCGTTCCAATGGCTGCCATTTGTTGTGAAATTACTTGGTTATGATATGTTTTGCAAGATTTAGGCATTAAGCATTCACATGCAGTCAAGTTATATTGTGACAACCAAGCAGAGCTCCACATTGCTTCGAATCCAGTATTTCATGAACAGACTAAACACATTGAGATTGATTGCCATCTAGTGAGAGAAAAGGTTCAAAGTGGAACGATCAAAACGGCCCATATTTCCACCTTACAACAACTAGCAGACATATTCACAAAGGCCGTGAGTCTTCCACAATTTGCGATTTTACTCGGCAAGTTAGGAATCATCAACATATATTCCAACTTGAAGGGGAGTGTTGAGGATCGTAAAATCCCAACTAAATCAATGTGATTGATTATGAATATTGATCATTGACTTGTACAGATATTTAGTTTATTTCCATCCTTTTATATAGGCGTGTACATTAAGGAATAGCTCATTTAGGCTAGTTTTCAGTATCTTAATTGGCTATTGTATTTGTATAAAGGTGTTGTACCCCATTCTGAAATCTTTATCAATATACGAATTACCAATTCTATTACACTCGGAGTAAATTCATGGATATATTAAACCCCACAAAATTATATTTAAGTCTAGGCGACTCAATTGAACAACTTATACTACAAGGTCATGCAGTCTTCAGTCTTCTTTCGTCCCAGCAACGTCAACAAGGTATTGATTCGAATGCCGACCAAATATTTTTTGTAGAGAATGAATCTGTCACATGCCATCGTGCTTCGATGCCCATTTTCTGTGCCATCTGTGGGTCTTCGATCAGTTTAGCAATAGTCAAGCAGAATTCTCTGTGCCATCTGCGGGTCTTCGATCAGATTACCACATATCAATTTTATTTTCCAACCTATATCCCATCAAACGGAACAAAACCGTGTAATTTGCACCTTTGGCGTATAAAGTACACATAGGCATTGGGAAAGAAGTGCATTTCTTTCAGCTGTTGAGCAAGATGTGATGAAGTTAACCTGATTGGACACTACTTCCTTTTCTGCTAAACTTCTGAGCTCTTCCATGTACTCAGCATTTTCTTTCAAGCGCTTATCAAAGCCACCTAAAACATTGGACATGTGTTGAATTATCACTCCCGTATGTGGAGAAGTTATGCACTTCTACCCATCAAATATGGAATGGTGTTAGGTTAATATATCAATGTCACATTAATGTCAACTAGTAAGGCAGCATTGGTTCCTTTTGTCACGTGGTGGGGTTGGGTATTCGAAACTAAGGACTCGGCATAACTTGTCTGCTAGCTCATACAAAATCCAAAGTGCATAAGAATCCCATACAACCCTCTGAGTGACGAACGCATAAGAATCCCAGTATGACCTAACTGTACATTAAGACAAGATTTAATATCCCAAAATGTTTAGACTAATACAGTACAAAAATTTTGTTTAAGCTAAATACAGATTTGCTGAAACTATGGGGCTTGTTTCATTAAAAAACCTGGATTTACATCTTTCATTAATGGAAATTTTTTGTTGTAGTGAGTAATAGCTCTGGTTGTTCGATGTTCAAGAATTCTTTGTTTAGGCAGTTCATACCATCCATGCATAATGTTTTGATCTAAGAGCATTCTTTGGAACCTTGCCGAGTAAATTTTGAGATATAAGAAGCGTATTATCCTCCAGTCAAACTAAATTCCTTTCACCTCTTGAGATACCAGGTAAAACACAAAGTTGTACACAGTGATCACGCAATTTCTTTGGACCTGATGTTTATCGGTCTACAAGCTACAGGTCATAATGGACAGTCTTGTTACTTCATTTTGACATCTCTAATCTTGACATATGTCATACACACAACTAACTAAGCACTAATATTTTGTAATAATAAAGGAAATTTGAACATCTATCCAGGGTTTCGATTCGCAGGTATGTCAGACATGTTTGCTTTAAAAGAGCCATCTGTTACTAAATCAGATAACAGCATAATAGTTTACTGCTATTCGTTCTACATAAGCTTCGTTTTCTTCCCCAAATAACAACTCCAGGCTTGACTAGGAATGTAGTGACACCTAAATTCTCGATATAACATCTACAGGCTAATGTTTGATAATTTACTGAGAAAAAAAAATGTCTTTCCACGTCGAGATATTAATTGCAGGATCCATAAAGCTTTCAAAACACAAATGAACCTAAACGGAAAGCTTAATCTCACTACCAGGTAATTAATGCATGCTTCTGCTTGATTATTGATAGTCTATTAATGTCATATGGTCTTTCGACAAGGTTATATAGTAATGAAGGAACACGTATATCCCTATAAATTATTTTTTTCTCTTACCTGTTAGTTGATAACTTAGTATAACATGTCTATCAGTAGGATTAATAGATTACTCAGTGATAGGAACTTGCCTGCAATTGTCAGGGAAATTTCAGTTAGATTAGGAAGTTGAAGCACATCTCTTTCAAGGGTACGAAGCATAGCAAAAGCAGAAATTGCCAAGTGTATATTCTTTTTCCTCTCAAAACGGTTTATCAACAGAAAATTTATCCTACAACAAGGAAAATATCAAAGCAGGAAAACAACGGTAACCTACCACATAAAATTCAGAAATGAAAATCATCAAGGAAACTGTAATCCATATACAAACATGTTCGTTACTTATACGAATTGGTGGGTTCATCAAACTGATTCACATTAACAGCTGGGTAAAGAACAGCTGGCTGAATTCCTCGTGTGAAAAGATTCTTGAATGTCTTTGCAAACATAGATGCTATTGAAGATATGGAAAGATTACAAAATATATTGTACATTATTTGTTACCTTGTATAGGAATAGTCAACTTCTCTATTAAGGCTTGTACAAATTAGTGCCTTTAACTTAGGATTTAAATTACCTTCCTTAGGTAGTCTTATTGGCTTTATATATTGGCCTTCTTCTGTATTGCAAACACAACATATATACAAGATATTATTTTACATGGTACCAGAGCCTATATTGATCCATTAAAATTTTCCATTCTTCCTACGTTTTTTTTCTCTTCAACCATGTCTGACATTGCCTCCACTGATTCTTCCAAATCTGATGGGAAGAAATCAGTTAATGAGGACACGCCGCTGTCCACAGAATATGCGGCTTCTTCTCCACTTTATTTACATCATTCTGATAACCCTGGTGTGATTCTTGTTACACAGCCGCTGCTTGGTGACAATTATCCTACATGGTCTCGCGCCATGAGGATGGCTCTTGATGCCAAAAACAAACTTGGGTTCATTGACGGCAGTATCACCAAACCCGAGGATGTTTCAACCAAATTTCATCAATGGACCAGGTGTAATAGTATGGTTCTATCTTGGATTGTTAACGCTCTCTCTCCCGAAATATCCAATAGTGTTATATATACCGCTACAGCACGCGAAGTTTGGGACGATCTGCGTGAACGTTTTTCTCAAAAGAATGCTCCTAGGATTTTTGAGATTCGTCGCGCCATTACCAATCATACACAAGGTAACTCATCCATAGCCTCTTATTATACTGTTTTGAAAGGTTATTGGGATGAGTTATCTTCATATATTTCGTTAACCTCTTGCACTTGTGGAGCTTCTCAAACTAGCATGAATCACATTCAAGAAGAGCATCTCATGCAATTTTTGGCTGGGCTGAACGAATCTTATTTTGGGGTTCGTAGTAATATGCTTCTTCAGGATCCTTTGCCGACTGTCAATCGTGCCTACTCCTTACTCTTACAAGATGAACGCCAACGTTCCCTTCAACCTGTCATCACAACATCTCTTGATCAATCTGCCATGGCAGCTAATCGACCGCAATCTCAGAAGCCATTTTATCATTGCAAATTTTGTGATACCGACGGTCACTCAGAATCTCGTTGTCGCAAAAATCCTGCTAGCAAAAATTATATGTTTTGCAAATTTTGTGATACTGCAGGGCATACAGAATCTCATTGCAAAAAGAAGAACGGTACTGCCAAGACCAATTCTTCTTCCTCACGTACTCCCTCTACTGGTTCTTTTGTCGCGGCAACCACTAGCACTCCAGCTGCACCAACTCTAACTCATGAACAATACACTCAATTGATTCTTGATCTCCATACTCCAGCTTGAGGGGGAATATTGAAGATATGGAAAGATTACAAAATATATTGTACATTATTTGTTATCTTGTATAGGAATAGTCAACTTCTCTGTTAAGGCTTGTACAAATTAGTGCCTTTAACTTAGGATTTAAATTACCTTCCTTAGGTAGTCTTATTGGCTTTATATATTGGCCTTCTTCTGTATTGCAAACACAACATATATACAAGATATTATTTTACAGATGCTGTGAATTTTCTGTTAACAAGAATCTTATCTGACATTCCTGCAGCCGTACTTTTTTTATATTTTATATATATATAAAATCAGTGAGAAATAGTAGTATAAACACAGCAAAAGAACACTAAAAAGGTGCACAAGACACATCTGATAAATATGATAAAGCCATGATATGCAATCAGACCAGTTGCCATTTCTTCTATGAAGTCTAAAGGTTTCTTATATATCCTCCTCAAAATAGTGTGTGAGTTGAGCTAGCAATAAATCTGGAAATTGACAATAAAACAAAACCTGGACATAAAGATGTAACATATTAAACAACTATGCTACCAGATAACAGTTCATATCAAATAGGAGCAAATACCTTTGTTGTCTTCTAAGCTTTAGCATTGGGATGACAACAGAAACCTGATATGCTAGTATTACATCAAATGATGGCCACAGGACCAGCACGCAGAGAGCAACAAAAAGGCACCGCAGAAATGCACACAAAGCATGAAGACGATAGAATATATGTCGGGGTAGGAAAGCACCATATACAGTAACAGGAAAGACACGTGGGAAACTGAATGACATTAAAACATCAAACGATGCACTGATTTTAAACGACAGTTGATCACCGCAAAACTGAGAAAAAGGAAAAGGAAAGAAAAGAAAATTTGATATGTTTGTTCTAACTATGTATAAATCATCTTCCAATCCCACGGTGTAGCATCCATTATCTATGTAGTACCCTGCTTGATGAAATTCCTATAGCAGGTCTGTGTTTCTAATCCTGTTTCTCTCATAGTACACACACCAAGACGACTTGAAACTATTATTTTCAACATTTTATTGTAAAATGGGTCATCATGTGAATCTTTCATTCAACTTTCAAACAAACTTACATATGAAAAAGGACAGCATGATAAGAAAAGGAAATTTTTTACAGGGCCATGAGTTTTTATGGTTGAAAAAAGAAAAAACAGAGTTACTCTTGTTCAATGTTTTGTACCATACACAATCCAACCTCAAGTAAACCACACTACTATTTTACACAGATACCATGAATCCATAATATCAAACATAAAATTGAAACAAAGAAAGCACACACACCAGAAACGGTCTCCTCAAAGCATCGATTTTTGTCATGGTGTGCTGTGAAAACGTGAACTTTATGCCCATGGGATACAATTAGTCTTTCAGCTCCACCTACACATCAAATTCATACATACAGCTTAAACACAAAAGAACACCTTCAACAACAATAGAAAGAAGAAGAAGTAGAAATTACCTATGCACAGAAAATAATTGCAACGTTCAACTTTCAGCTTCCTTTCTTCGCCATTTTCAGCTCTCCTCCAATTCTCTGCATTCTAATTCAAAGTCTCAAAAGATAAGCTTTTTCTGCTAATTGGGCCCAAACTGAGTTGGTTCTGGCCCAACATTTTTAATATAAAGTACTGGGTTTTTGGGAGAGCTTTTAACCTTAAGATATATTGCCCCTCCCTTGAAAAATTCATGGGTTCGCCATTGGGCATATGTTTTCATCAATCACAAACGTGTGCCATGAATTTCTTATGTGGCATGCGATCATGAAAGCCTTGTCAGATTATGACCGTTAGAGGCACTTATTCATGATGAGGGTGGAGAGGAGAGGTAGGCGGTGCAGCGACGAGCAAAAGGTTGGATGGTGGAGGAATATGGTGGTGATACTCTGATAGATAACACAATTAATGGTGGGAATTTAGGGTTACACTTGTTATTATTATTTTTAATATTTTATTACAAAATCAATCAATCTTAAATACATGTGGCAATTTAATAGTTTAAATTGAATGACTTGGCATGTGCCACAACATTCGGGACTCAATTTTAGTGCATAAATTTGGTGTCTAATATTATTGTTAGATGTTACCCAAAAAAAAAGTTTTATTGTTAGATTAATTATGTAATAATTTGAAAAACAAAGAAGACTTCTCATCCTGAATTTTATTCCATGATTTGGCTTGCTCATTATTACTTGTGTTACATCATAACAAGTGGTAAATAATCACCTTCCGCATAAAGACGTAGTACATGCAGATTAACAACTCAAAATAATTAATTAGCAGTAGCAATGGGGACGCTACGCAGCACAACAGTCTCCACGGTTAGCCCTGGCCCGATCCCAATCAGAACACCCCATTCCAGCCCTTCACCAGTCGTGGCTTTTCCTTCCTCCATTGACTTCTTCCTCATCTCATCGAGAATAAACAAAACAGATGGAGCTCCCATGTTCCCATACTCCCTCAATACATGCCTGGTTGCTCTCAGCTTCCCCTCATTGAGACCCAGTCTTTCTTCAACCTTGTCTAAAATGGCCGGTCCACCAGGGTGGATGCTATAGAACAACGAGTTCCAATCTTTATTTATCCCATCAATTTCGCTAAACCCTTTTACCAAAAGCTCCTCAATGTTTGCACCAACCAACTTTGGCACATCTGGTGAAAGATAATACTCAAAACCCATTTCACGCAAGTGTCCCACCACGCCATGCTCCGAGTATGGGACAATAGTCTCTCTCGTTGACATAATCTCATACACCTGGCGTTCGTTAATTTTGGGGTCAGGATTAGCACCAACAATTAAAGCCGACGCACCATCTGAAAACAAAGCCTGTCCTACCAAAACATCCACATGGCTCTCAGTGGGTGCTTGAAATAACGAAGTTGTGATCTCACAGCACACCACCAGAACGCGTGCGCCAGGGTTGTTTTCTGCGACATCCTTGGCAAGACGTAGGGCAGTCCCACCAGCGAAGCAGCCTTGTTGGTAGATCATGAATCTGTTGACAGAGGGGTCAAGGCCGAGGAGCTTGACGAGTTGAAAGTCGGCGCCAGGCATGTCGAGGCAGGAAGCTGTGCAGAAGATGAGATGGGTGATGTTTGAAATGGGCTGGCCCCACTCTTCGATGGCCTTCAATGCCGCTTCCTTGCCAAGCTTGGGTACCTCTGGAATCAACATGTCCTGACGTGGATCCAGTGAGGGTGCCTTGTAGCGACATATGTTTGGGTTTGCCTTTAGGATCTCTTCCGTGATATGTAGATAACGCTTCTTTATCGTTGATTTTTCACCTGTTAATTACCAAATTTCATAAAAGTATCCACAGTTATACTCCCACTTAATTTTACTAACTTGGCTCCGTTCGTCAAATTTATTACCCTACTCTAGTGGCCCCCATTTTTCAAAAATGAAAGAAGAAAAATCTGTACCGTACCGTAATGCCACTTGAGGTATTTTGTTATTGCCTTTTCACGGTGTTATTTCACTCACGTTATAACATGTAAATCTAATCTATTTATCAATAATAATAAAGTTTTTCTATCTAAACCCTGTACTTCTCTTTGTTCACTAAATATTCTAAGTTCACTCCAACTTGTAATTCAAATTTTCACAATTTCTAAGAAAACCTCACTATCTTCCTAAACTAGCCCTTAATACACACCCAGCAAAGAAAATAAAAATAAAAAACTCATCAACCCCACACCCCACACCCCACACCCCACACTACCTAAAGAGATAAAAACACTGTTGTCAACTATTCAATATATAGGTATAGATATATATACATACACACATACACACACACAGAGTGAGCTTCGTTTGAGGGACACCCCTGTAGTGCCCACTCTGCATCGTTTTTCACTAATCCAAACCATTTATTTTTTAGATATTCATCACGCTTCTTTGTCTTTGATTTGTCACTTGTTAATTACCAAATTCCATAGAAGTATCCACAGTTCTTTCCCACTTGAGATATTTTTTGATTGCCTTTTAACAGTGTTATTTCACTCATGTTATAACATGTGTATCTAATCTATCCATCAATAATAATAAAGTTTTCTATTTAAATCCCTCATTTCTCTTTGCGAGCTCCATATTCTAAGTTCACCCCAACTTGTAATTCAAATTTTCACAATTTCTAAGAAAATCTCACTATCTTTCAAAATTACCCCTAAATACACACCCAGTAGACAAAATAAAAATAAAAAACTCATCAACCCCGCACCCCTCATTACTTAAAGAGATAAAAACACTGTTGTCAACTATTCAATACATATATATATATTTGGTCTTCATAAAAACATAATATGATCAAACAATATAATATTAGTCAATGATGTCATATGCAATATGTTCTTTAGTTTTTTAGTTTTTTAGTTTTTTTTTTAAGAGAAACGATGTATTGATAACAAACCGAAATAAAACTTAAAGAGTTTAATTGACGACCCAAGAAATAATCTCACATTACATACCTCAATTGACAAGCCATAAGCCACTATTTGCATACCGTATGCTTAGGGTTTGTGAAGGGAAGGTGAGAGTGTAGTAGGTTTCTTGGGTTGAAAGAGAATAGTAATTTGGCAATAGGGTGTAGAGGAGTTTGTGTTTTTCTAAAACTTAATATGAAGAGTGGTGGTGTGTGTGGGGTGGGGTGTGTGTATAGATATACTGGGGTTAAATATTAAGTTGGATGATATTTTTTATCTTTTTACACAATAATAAAACTTCAGAGAGCTTAATGATTTAAGTATTGGGGTGAACAAAGAAAAGTGTGGGGTTTAAATAGAAAAAACTCATAATAATAATGTATCATGTGTTCATGAAATATTAACTTTGTTATATCAACTCATATTATAACACATGGATTAGCCGCACCACGTGATTGTATAGGATAATTATATATATTTCTCCCAACTTTGTCATTTTCAGATGGGTTAACTTATTGCATGATATTTGGAAGAGGTTCCAAATCTGAATGTCCCGCCAATGTTTATGATTTATAAACCACTTAGTGCATGATATAATTTTATTGATTAGTATGAATTAATACATTAATTTTATGCATGCATATACGTGTTGTACAAAGAGTACCACTTACATATGCGCTTGAACTTGTCTTTCAATTCTGTCATGTGGTCGCTATTGGTGACTCGGAATAGGAAATCAGGATAATCTTGTTGGTAGTAACAGTTGGCTGGGTTTGCCGTACCAATGGCTAGTATTGCCGCCGGACTCTTTGCTTCAATCCTACTCACAGACATCGCTGGCCGTTTATAGGGTTGGTTGGATTGGATGGGTTCAAAACTGGAAACAAAAAGGCTAAGGGTCGTTTGAAGGTTGCAAAATAAGATGAAAGTAGTAGCTCATTCCTTGTAATTTATATAGATAATAGATCACTACAAGAAAAGTAAGTATTTACAGCGCTCTATTTATGGCATGCATTTGTTGCGCGCCGTAAAAGGATAGTTTTTAGGCGTGCATTTGGTGCCGTATTTTTTTGTTATTAATGGCGTGCCAAATAGGCACGCTGTAAAAAGTAAACAAAATCTAATGCTATTTATGGTGTGCTTTTGATGCACGTTGTAAATGTTATTTCCATTCATGGCGAGCTTTGGGAAAAAGGTTAGTTGGGGGTTCTGTTTGGTTTTGGGGAAAGGTTAAGTAAAAAATTATTAAATGTTCTCTTGTATTTTATTCTAGTTTGTTGGTAATTAATAGAAAATTTGTGAGTTCGCGGTTCTGATAGAGCCGTATAGGTTTGAGCATATAGATTGTGCGAATGTGTTGCTCTTACTTCTCTTTTGCTTTTGAAATTGATAATGTTATATTGGTCTTTGCTTGATTGGTTTTAACTTTTTGTTGATCGGATGTACATAGGTTGGAGCTCTGTCAAGCAGCTGAGGCATCTTGTCGAGTGTCTGGGCTAATTTGTTAATTTAAGCTTGAAAAATAGCCAGCATTTTTTTTGGAGTTAGGAGGAACAAGAGTTGGCAAGTATATTGATTGATTTTATTGCTTGCATTTTTATACAAAAGAATAGCATTTGGATTACAATAGCACAGCACACTATAGTCGGCATATTCACATAACTATAATAAGATGAGCATTAAGAGAACGGAATTTTTCTTAGGCTTGGCAATGTGTTTGGTAGTTAAGTTGCAGTAGGAAGCTGTGGCAGCCTTTTGCTTTTGATTATTTTCGTAAGTGGGTACTTTTTCTATTGTTTCCTGTGACAGTTAATGGAATATCAACTTCTTCTGTTTCCTTATTTTAAATTTTATGTTATGTTTTATAGAATATGATTCTAATTCACATTTTTGTTATATTTTGGGTGGCTAGGTGGACATGGTTCAAAAGTAAAAGCAATATAGTTGTTTCGGGTGACTAGGTGAGTATGGTGGTGATTATGGGTGAAGCACACTCAGTACGTTCTTTGATTAAGTGATCTGTGATATTGAATGATATATTTTGATATGTGATTGAATGAGATATGGGGCTTGCTCTGTTTTGGTTTCTGTCTCCATTATGTTGTGGTTTCGGTTTTGGTTTTGCAGGCAGGATGTTTTTGCATAGGGTGCTAGAGATTAAATTTTGTTATCTTTATGACTGAATGGGTTTGTTGATGTGAACTAATTATATCTTTCTTGTATACTCTTTTACAGGTCAATAAAAACAGTGTATATATGTTCTTTTACCGTGTGTTTGGCAAAAAGAAAAAAAGACGGGATTTGAAAAAAAATCGGGATTTCACCGATGGAAAAGGTTACAAGTCCTATCTTGGGGTCCATGTTACTCTATTGCATGCACTCTTTTTAGTAATTTTGGAGAATCAATTACAGAACTAGCACGTGATGCTCTTGTTGCAGAGTATGAGTGATTTCTACTGCTCACAGGATATGTGTGTGTTTGGTTTTTTAGCTTGCCAGGAGGGTGTTTTTGCATAGGTTATATGTGGTAGAGTGATTTTTAGTGTTATAGTGAATGGGTTGGATGCTAAGTGTTGCACTTTTTATACTCAAAAGAGTTTGTATTTGGAATTTATTATGATTGGGTATAGTTCTCAATAAAATGTCTTTTTTTTAAAGGCTGCTATACTTCTCTCTTTTTTTAAAATCATTTGTCCAGGGTACTAGACGATATAAATATAATGCTAATATGAAACATAATAAGCAAGCAGGAAATTGATTAATTTTTTTGGTTTAAAAACATTTAAGCCAATCACGGCGTGCAATGAATGCCGTAAATTGTAATAAAAATGGTCTTTCATGGCGTGCATAGTAAGCCACGAAAGGTATTTTACGGCGCACAATATATGCCATAAATGAAGCAGCTGGGCCTTTCATGGCAATGTGTGCCTTGAATACCCTTTTACGGCGTGCATTGAAAGGTCTTTTAAGGCGCGCAATAAACATCGTAAATGAAATAGACTTTTTACGGCTCGACCTTTCGTGGCACAAGGGTGCACACCATAAATACCATTTTACGGCACACATTGCACGCCATAAATACCCCTTTTTCTAGTAGTGGATAATAGATCTGAGATTTGATATTGTCAAGTGGGGCTGCTAGGGCAGATCCGAATGGTAGATACTCAATTATTTCAACCTAACATTTGGATTAGTATTATTAGGAGGAACCAGATTTAATGGATACTAATAGCTTTTAAATTACCTTAAATGCTTGTCACGATAAATTTAAGAAAAACCTTCATACTAACTAAAAATGTTTTCGACCCAAAAAAAAACCTAAAAAATGTTACTTTATACTTCAATTCAAATGTTTGTCACAAAAGAATCACAGCCAAGAGCTAGTTGCTGTGAATCCTAGAACTACAATATATTACTTTATTGCTATGAATGGGTTAGGATAAATTCGGCGAGAGGAAAAACAATAAGCTAGCCTATATAATATTAATATCAAGCATGGTCTAAAAAGTTGATATTATCGCCAAAATATCGGCGATAATATCGGATTTTTTGAGTCGCGATATTTTCTGCACCAACCAATTAGATTTCGTCATAATGTCGAAAATATCGCCTAAAATATCGGCGAAATATCGGCAGCGATATTATCGTGAAAATCCGACCTGAAATTGTGATAATATCTCGATATTATCGAAATTATTGGGGTCGATATTTTCATGCAAATTCAATTCGAAAATTGAACTATCAATGCTCAAAATTTATGAAATCCTACCCAACCAGCAGCTAGATCATGAAAAATAATCGAAATTCCATATCTCATTCGTCCGATTTGGTGGAGAATTGAGGGAGAACGAGCGATGGAAAATCTGTCAAAAACCAGCGCGATTTTCTACGTTTTCTGGTGGCTACCGGCGAAGGTGGTGGCTGAGCTTGACTGGGATTGGAAGAGGAAGGTGGCTCGATTCGTTTGGGACCGGTGCCGTCGCTCGGGTGGCTGGAGATGGCGGCAACGTGGCTGATTCTGTTCGGATGAACAGTAACAAGGGGAGGGGGTCGCGCGCAGAAGGAGAGGGGAGAGAGAGAGAGAGAGAGAGAGAGTGAGAAAAGTGAGGAATTTTCAGATTTTTTTTGAAAATTAAATTATGAAAATATTACGATTGTGCCACTGGAGGTTTTTAGATCATATCTCTTTCATTACAACTCCGATTTGAGCCTACAGCATGTCTATGGACTCGTCTCAGTACGACCTACGTAAAGGTAACAGCCACTGTCCCGAAATCCTCCCTAATAAAAAAAGACCAAATTACCTCTACTTCGAGGGCAAAATTGGAAATTCATAATTCTTGAAATTAATTAATTCACTACTCCTTTTATTTTGGATCGGGATGTTACAGAAGTAGTAATTATGGTTATACTCATAACCAACCATTTTCCTACCCTTCATATTCCATTCATGTTGGGATGGAATCGAGCGACTCATGGAAAGAATCCGAGACTCAATCTTCAAATGATTTTGCTTATGGACAACGTTAACAAATCTCGGATCCATATGGGTGGCACGTTAACAATTACATGCAAAACTATTTTGGGGATTTATCATTTGATGACTACTCTTCACAATATACTTACTCTACACATAGAGATGGTGAAGATAGTGAAAAATTTGAATGTGGCAATTTAATAGTTTAAATTGAATGACTTGGCATGTACCACAACATTCGGGACTCAATTTTAGTGCATAAATTTGGTGTCTAATATTATTGTTAGATGTTACCAAAAATAAAAGTTTTATTGTTAGATTAATTATGTAATAATTTGATAAATAAAGAAGACTTCTCATCCTGAATTTTATTCCATGATTTGGCTTGCTCATTATTACTTGTGTTACATCATAACAAGTGGTAAATAATCACTTTACGCATACTGTAAAGCCGTAGTACTTATTGGATAGTGATGAGTAATTAACGACTTAATTAATTAGCAGTAGCAATGGGGACACTACGCAGCACAACAGTCTCCACGGTTAGGCCTGGTCCGATCCCAATCAGAACGCCATATTCCAAACCATCACCAGTTGTAGCTTTTCCTTCCTCCATTGACTTCTTTCTTATCTCGTCGAGAATAAACAGAACAGATGGAGCTCCCATGTTCCCATACTCACTCAATACATGCCTAGTTGCTCTCAGCTTCCCCTCATTCAGACCCAGTTTTTCTTCAACCTTGTCTATAATGGCCGGTCCGCCGGGATGGATGCTATAGAACAAGGAGTTCCAATCATTATTAATCCCATCTATTTTATTAAACCCTTTAACCAAAAGGTCCTCAATGTTTGCAGAAACCAACTTTGGCACATCTGGTGACAGATAATACTCAAAACCCATTTCCCGCAAGTGTGCCACCACGCCATGCTCCGAGTCGGGGACAATAGTTTCTCTCGTTGACATAATCTCAAACACTTGGCGTTCATTGGTATTGGAGTCGGCATTGGCACCAACAATCAAAGCCACGGCACCATCTGAAAATAGAGCTTGCCCTACTAAAACATCCAAGTGACTCTCAGAAGGTGGCTGAAAAAACATAGTTGTGATCTCACAGCACACCACCAGAACACGTGAGCCGGGGTTGTTCTCTGCGACGTCCTTGGCAAGGCGTAGGACAGTCCCACCAGCGAAGCAGCCTTGTTGGTAGATCATGAATCTGTTAACTGAGGGGTCAAGGCCGAGGAGCTTGACGAGTTGAAAGTCGGCGCCAGGCATGTCGACGCAGGAAGCTGTGCAGAAGATGAGGTGGGTGATGTTTGAAATGGGCTGGCCCCACTCTTCGATGGCCTTCAATGATGCTTCCTTGCCAAGCTTGGGTACCTCTGGAATCAACATGTCCTGACGTGGATCGAGTGAGGGTGCCTTGTAGCTGCATATGTTTGGGTTTGCTTTCAGAAACTCTTCCGAGAGGTGCAGATAGCGCTTCTTTGTCTTCGATTTTTCACCTATTAATTGCACACAAATAAATGAAAACAAGTTAAGATTTTAATTGACTAATAAAAAATAATAACGTACAGATAATTATGCTTGAACCAAACAATAGTGTTTTTATTTGGCAATCACGAGAATGAGAATTTCTTACTCGTTCACAAGCTTTTGAACCTTTAACCAAACACACTCTTACATATACACGTATTTATATTATTGTAGTTATATTATATGTATATTTAACTTATTTATGTGTATTCTTATAACAAAGTGTACGTGCCAAAAGCGTTAAAGGGCTTTTGCAGCACACTGCAATGCCCCAGTCCTTTTGCAGGCTGATGTTCATCTGCGATGTGTTACTCATTGATCAAGAAAGGGTCGTCTGGGCCCTTAGTTTGGGCTTGATGCTGCCCCCTTCTTTGGATGCGTTAGGCATGTCACTACTAGTGTTTTACT
Source organism: Prunus yedoensis (assembly GCA_005406145.1). Taxonomy (NCBI): domain Eukaryota; kingdom Viridiplantae; phylum Streptophyta; class Magnoliopsida; order Rosales; family Rosaceae; genus Prunus; species Prunus yedoensis. The sequence goes on from BJCG01001414.1 coordinate 27,696, forward strand.
CTTCTAGTAGAAAGAGAGGATGATCAAGTGATGTGAAGACAGTGCTACGCTCATTGATCTTAACCTCTAATCAAAGTCATTGTGCTCCAAGTGGGGAATTTGGTTTGAATAGGTTCTTTTCTATGCCTCAGTTAAGAGGACTTCAATATTGCACTTGTTATGGAATAAAACTTGGAGGAAGCAACAACTTTAAACCGAGGGCTTTTGGGCTTTTCAACATAAATTCTGTCAAGCCCCAATTATTTTATACAAAAAGGATCAAAATCAAAATCTAATCTAACAGGGGTTTAATACAAAACGGTTTTCCTTAGCACATTTCAGAGCTGAAAACCCAGCACAATCAGCCTAGAGCTCATCAACCCTACTGTTTGCAATTTAGAAGGGTTACATCAATTCATGGTTTAATAACAAATGTGGATATTTATGGCAATCTACTTACATATGCGCTTGAACTTCTCTTTCAATTCAATCTTGTGGTCGCTGTTGGTGACTCGGAATAGGAAATCAGGGTAATCTTGTTGGTAGTAGCAGTTAGCTGGATTTGCAGTGCCAATGGCTAGTATTGCAGCAGGGCCCTGTGCTTGTTGAGGCTCTCGAATATTACGCAGAGACTCCATTCGTAATAATTACTAACTATAATCTGGTTCAAAGGTCTTTAATTTAAAGAATACTTAAGGATGCAATAAATTGAAGGCAGTAGGCCACCCCTTATATAGGTTTGAGATTCGGTATTTTTGGGATATATAGCTATACAACACTCCCTATTCCCACATTCGGTATACAGCACTTAGAGCTCTTTATTGTGAGAATGTGAAGGTAAAAAGTTCCATATTGGAAAGTTGAGAAACCGAACAAGGGTTTATAACGAGTTGGGCTACTCCCCCATGGCCAATTGATTTTGGAGTAGAACCTCTATTTCCTTCACTTGTGTGTTACTTGATTCGTTAAATATCAAAATGATCTCTATGTAAATTGGTCATCTTACCGACCATTTCGAACATGGAAATAAAAACTTAAAGTTTTTCATTCCTTTTATTATTTGTTTTAAAGGAAGAGATGTGGGATGTACTATATTTTACTCCTTTTATAATTTTTTTTAAGAGGATAAAAGGATTTTTTTTAAATTTTTTTAATGCATACCATCTTTATTAGTGTAATATTGACAAAAATGTCATTAAAGAAAACCCATGCGATAGTTTTGACTTAATTTTGAACAGAAGTTGATGGGGGTGGCATATTAGCACACTAGTCTGGTGGAAAACAACTTTTTTTTTTCTTTGAGTGGTGAAAGCACACACCCTAATAATCCAGGTAATGTATGTGCAAAATTCTGTTTTCATTTTCATCTCTTCTGTGCAAAATTCCCTTTTCATTCTCATCTCTTTGTAATCTTTTCTAAATAATAATTTTCTTTCATTAATTTAAATTTTTGGTTTTTGAATTTTTTGAACGCCTATTAGACTGAAATGAGCACACAATTACCGGTAAAACACAAATATCAACTTGGCTAAATTAATAGTGGGTAAAATAAATTGGCGATTTAGGCTAAACCAATTACTATTAAAAAAAATTAGAGAAATTTATAATAAACTCATTTCTTGCATTGATTTTATATATAAACACTTTAAGCTATAAATTGAAGGAAAAAAAAAAAAAAAACCCAAAAGGGACCCAATGATGTGTGAAATACCATTATTATCCTTGCATTGCGAATTTTTTTTAAAACTCTGATGGTAGTGCTGTAATTTTTAGGTTTTTCAAGGCTTGTATGGTTTCCTAAAGTTTGAGTATTGTAGCGTTTTTCTATATTTTGGGCCCTACTTATGAACTTACATGTGAAAAGCGTAAAAAGTTATGTGTAAGTAGTAATAGTTAGGTATGGTTATTGAGACTCAATGCTAGTCTATCAGTACTTGAGGTAGGCAATCGACATGTTTACCTCTGGTAAAATTAAAGCACAGTATTCCACTCGCTAACCAATTCTTATTATAGATATTTATAAATAAACTCAATCCTAGACATGTATTTATAAAAAAACCCAACCACTATTTAAATATAGAAACACACCCAAAATCAACCCCACAATCAACAATTGTATATTTTTTGGGTGTGTTTATAAATGGGTTTTGAGTGTGTGTAATGATGGGTTTTGGGTGTGTTTATAAAGTGTTTTGGGTGTTGGGTTTTTTTATAATTTCAGCCCCCATTTTGGGTGTTTTAGTGAAACTCCCTTCTTATTAACGTTGATACTGCTTTGGCAAGCTTGATTATTTTATGTTGCAGCATTGTCCTAATGATTATTTTATGTTGCAGCATTGTCCTAAGACCTAGAAGCAAGGTCGGTTGTGAGATTTTGGTGGCCCGAGGCAAAGCCAAGAAGAAGGCCTTATAAATGCAAGATTACTTACAAGTAAAAATATTTGTATTCATTTATACGTGTGTATATAGAATGTAGATCTTTTACAACTATTAACAAAAATTAGGCCTTAAAAAAATCAATTTATTTGTGGAAAAGTTTAAATTTTTTATATATAAAGCAATGATTGAACACAAGAAAAAAATAAATCAAAGAGATTGGAATAAAAATATGACATTTTAAGTAGTCGAATGCACCAAAGGAAGAAAGAGGGGTTGAACAATATACGTTAATTATATCAACCACAAATTACTCCTTCCAAAGTCATTTATAGTCCTTTTTTTTTGTCCAAAGATAGTCCATTTGATACATGTATAATTCCGAACATGAACTCATCAATCATCATTAAAAAAGAAAATAGTCTTCTTTCTTAACGCTAGTAGGACTTGAACATAGATTGGTTTGAATAAAATCAAAGAGAAACCATTAATGCAAGAGATGGAACTTCAGAAATCTTGATATATACTACTATACTAAATATACTAATATACTACTATACCTCATATTAGGAGACTATTTTAGAAGCAGCTTTTAAAAGAACAATAAAATAAATAATATTTTGGGGCCCTCCTTGAGGTGGGGCCTAGGGCAATCGCCCTTCCTCATAGTCGGGCCTGCCTAGTTTTTAATTCTCTAGTGTACCCTGAGCTGAAATTTAGACTCACGAACTAAGACTAAGTCAGACCAATTGGTCAGTGTGCACGCTCACTTACATATGAGTTCAAGCATCCTTTCAATTATTTAATTTACTATGTCTTGGTAAAGTATAGTCGATAACATATATGGAATCTTGGCAAAAAAAGAAAAAAAAGAAGAAAACATATGGAATCCCCTTTCTGGTTCAATATATAGATCAGTCCGACAATTATACGCATTTCTGATAAGAGGTCGTCCTATTATAGACACATATTCATGTAATAAACTACTTTCAATTGTCCTACGTCTCTTTGTATATATATTCCACGTTCAAACTGTGAACAAATGGTAGGTTCAAATTAGGTCTAAATGTACCATTTGATTCTATGAACAAATCACATGCATGCGGTGCAAATATATGAATATGCTATGAGGATAGAGTATATGAGCCACTATGCCCAATCCCCTCCTTAATGACGCTTTTGTATCGATTTCTATATATTGTAAGAACACAGCACATGTATCGGGCATAGCAACTAATTCGTTTTGGATAATTAGGTAGTCTGGCCCTCACCCACCGAAATCCACAAGCCCTGGACGGAAATTAAGAGCTTGACTACAATTTACCTAGCTTTCTTTCTAGAGGACCAAAAATATGTCTAGTTTACTCATGCACATGTCATTGACGGTTGGTATATGCATCGGATGAATATTGCAAAGTTATAAGGGCCTGTTTGATAACCATTTCAATTTTAATTTTTAGTTTTTATTTTTTATACTAGAATATAGAGGAAAAAGAATAAAAATGAAAGTGAAAGTGAGAGTGGAGATGAGATTGAGAGGGAAGATGGGAGGTGAAGATGGAAGGGAGGAGTAACTCCGTAATTTGCTCATCACTGACATAAATAAAAAGCTCCACATGATAATTATGACGATTTGTCTTAATTGGAGCATTATGCATTTACCTTCCAGGAAGTATGAATGCCTCATCCATGTTAGGAAATTCAATATGATGTTTGTCACAAAATGAAGATACTTCATCAACTAATACATCGAACCCATTATTCCTCATCCAATGTAGCTTTTTCTTGCACGATTTCACTAAAGCCATCGCATTCACAATTTCTTGATCTTTCTTTTGAATTGCTTGTGACGTAGCATTTGTCACTCCTAATATAGCTTTCATCAAGAATATGTGAAATACAAACTCAAAAGTAAACATTTTCTTCATTAATTTATTTGCTTCACCAACAATATCATTGGAATTATCATTAATAATCATTTGAAGCACATGAACCATGGATGAAAGCATAGAAGTGATAATAATTAAGGTAACATAATGTAAGTTCCATTATGTGTCACTGGCACGTTTGCACTAGCGGAAACAAGGCAAGGGCTGCCCTTGGCTGTAGCCCAGGGACAGTTTGGAAAAAAAAAACAAATTAAATATACATATACTCTATATTTTAACTGAAAATAAATAAATAAATATACAATTTCGGCACCAATATGCATAGTAAGAGATCTTCCACATTTGTATTTGGTGTCAAAGTTTATCCCAACATCAATTTTAAATTTTTTCTATTAATTTGTCTCCAAAAGAGAAGCATTTTTCTAAATGAAATTCATCCTTTCGCGAATAATATGGCTCTAATTTCAATTTTTTTCTTTGTGTTTACAATTATGTGATTTATATGATTTAATGTATACTTTTATTTCTAGAAAAACTATAGAAATGTAAGTACAAAAAAAATTTATCATTAGATTTTAAGCTAATAACTTTAGCTAGCCCACCCAATAAAAAATTTATGGTTCTGCTCTTGCACGTTTGAGACTTGTTTCTTGATTTAAGCCTTGACCCTTATAAGACAATAATTTTCAAAAGCTATCACAAGCTCCTTCTTGTAGTTGCGCTCTTAGTGCATTATGTCGCTTACAAAATGCTCCAACATGGTTAACAATGCTATTAGCCATTGTGAAAAAAGAAGCAATGTCAATATTTTTTTTTGCCACGGCTAGCTAGTTAAAGTTGTTGAGCAAAACAATGAACATAATAAGCGCATGGTTGTTCTCTCAAAATCTTCATTTTAAGGTCATTCAACTCACCTCTTATATTGCTAGCTCCATTATAACCTTATCCTCGTAAAAAAAGTAATAGGTACATTATTTTTTCAACATAAAAATGTATGTATGCTATTATTTATAAAACAATAAAGAACAGGTAATGAATCACATATACTTCATAATAATAATAAAAACATTTTTTTTTATTAAATAAACCGATTAGCTATGTTAAATATGAATTCATTGATAAATTTCAAAAAAAGTTTCCAAAATTAATTCCTATATCCATTTGAAGATCTTTCCAAATTCAACGTATGTCATTAGTTACAATCCAATTACAAATTGTCTCAATATATTTTTTTGAGAGAAAAGCGATAATTGTATTAATAAATTAGGCACAAAGACCATCAGCCACAAGGGCAAATACAAATGCCCACAAAGGGTAATACAAATATGGAAGTATAGTAACAACATAGGGTTAATCCAGATACAAGCCACAAAAGGCTAGAGAAATTTCAGCATAAAAGCCGCATGCCTGAACAAACCAGACATGAATCACAGTGCCCAAATCTACCAATATAACTACAACTTTTAACTCTCACAAGTACATAATACAAGTAGAGACTAGAAAACAATCAAACACCCAATTGTTTCAATATTGGTTTCTACATTAATATACAAAATGCAATAATGGCTTAGTTGGGGAAAATTTAGGAATCAAAAAGTACAATAAATCAGATTTTACGCTTGATTAGGAAACTTATTGAGTTGAATCCTAGTGATCGGATTTTATTTTAAAAAAACTAGGTTTTATTCAAAGAAAAATAAAGAGATTGGTTGTATGTGAGAAATAATAAATTTAAAGGGGTTAAGCTTAATTTGAAGTAGAAAATACGAAGATGAGCGTACAAGAGACCAGTCAACTTCAAAGTCCACATGGTTACCTTGTATAAGCTGACAAGAAGGTAAGCAATGTGGGCTGGAGTTTTAGTTCGAAAGAGTGGGTTCTCTTAGAGCAACTAGCTAGAAATGGAGACACCACAATCAAAGCTAGGAAGCACTCTTCCGGTGCCCAGTGTTCAGAAGTTGGCAAAAGAGCCATTAGCCGCAGTCCCACAGCGATATGTGCGTCCGGAACAAGACCGTCCTCCGATCATATCTCAGACCTGCGCTCTTTCGCCTCAAATACCCGTCATCGACATGAGCAAGCTATTTTCAAAAGAATTCATGCAGTCCGAGCTGGAGAAGTTGCACCTTGCTTCCAAAGATTGGGGGTTTTTTCAGGTACGTATACTATCTGCTCTCCTTACCCAAGTGTAATAGTAATACTAAACTGTATACACCAAAAAATAAATAAATAAATAAACACAATTCAATATTGCCCATCAACGGTGAATAATGAAAAAGCAAAAACAACGTCAGATGGATCTGATTATCGGTAACAAGTGGCATTAACAAGCTTGATGTGCCGTTAGGCGAGACTTGGACTCTTAATTACCTTCCCTCTCATGACCTTGGATATTGTTACAGTTGATAAATCATGAAGTGAGCGAATCATTGGTGGAGAGTGTGAAGTCAGGGATTCAAGAATTTTTCAATCTTCCAGTGGATGAGAAGAAGCAGTTTCAACAACAGGGAGGAGATATAGAGGGATTGGGGCAAGCTTTTGTTATGTCTGAGGAGCAGAAACTTGATTGGGCTGACATGTTCTACATGATCACATTGCCAACACATTTGAGGAAGCCATACTTATTCCCCAAGCTTCCTCTCCCATTCAGGTTCTCTCTCTTACACTCCACACACGCTGTAAATTAAATTCTTATTTATGCCACCGTAACATATATATACATCCCTCTCGCTCGCAACATGTATTAAATTATTGTGTGTGACTGTTACATATGACGTCAATCCCTCTCACAGCATGCACGTGACAGATAAACATGAGTGACTGAAAGGTCTTTGTTTGATTTCAGAGATAATTTAGAAGTGTATTCGGCAGAACTACAAAATCTTGCCAAAAAGATACTTAACTTCATGGCAAATGCTCTAGGAATGGACGCTAATGATATGAAGGAATTGTTTGAACAAGGGCTGCAGCAAATGAGAATGAACTATTATCCGCCATGTCAGCAACCGGAGTTTGTCATTGGATTTAACCTTCACTCAGATGCGGTTGGATTAACAATCCTCCTCCAAGTCAATGAAATGGAAGGTCTCCAGATAAGAAAAGATGGGGTGTTGGTTCCTGTAAAACCCCTTGATAATGCTTTTATTGTCAACATTGGAGACATTTTGGAGGTAAGTCGCTCATACAATATATCCATGATATATATATATTTCGGAATATGTCTTGTGAAATTGTTCTCAAATCAAACCCTTCAATTGTGATATTAATCAGGAGATCTATTTTTATATTTTCTTTTGGTAAGTAATTATTTGATCTTGCTTAAATTTCTCCGTGTTTTGACAGATTGTGACAAATGGAGTTTACCGTAGCATTGAGCATCGTGCAACAGTTAACAAGGAGAAGGAGAGGCTGTCTATAGCCACATTTTACAGCCCAAAGCTTGATGGAGAATTGGGTCCTGCGCCAAGCCTCATTACTCCAGAGAAGCCAGCATTGTACAACAGAATAAGTGTTGAAGATTACTTCAAGGGGTATTTTTCACGCCAACTCGTTGGGAAATCATACATAGATGTCATGAGGATTCATAACCAAAGTAGCAAAAGCGGCCAAGTCTGAAAGTACTCTAACTATCTACTTACCAAGATCAAAACGAGCACTTTAGAAGTTTTATCCATTAAAATAAATAAATTGACCAATCAGTAGGTCCCAAGAAAATAATATTTATTATCAATTCCCAGCATGTTGACGTGAGTTATTCTAATTAATTAATGAGATTTATTTCCTTGATTAATTAGGTGATTTACTTGCTTATTTTATATAGTTGACACATATATCCTTGTATAATTAGGAGATATTCTGCTAATTGATTGCTGTATCTATTTCCTTGTGAAGCATTCTTATAAACTCCTATATATACCTTCTTATGGAAAAGAATACAATTAATCTAAAGTATTCAAACCATATTCATATTTTAGCATGGTGTTAGAGCAATCGATCCTAAGTTGTCTCTAAACTCTCAAATCCAATCCTAAACTCTCAAATCAAATCCTCTTATCAAACCCTAAACACATACCCTTATCTTATTCTCAGATCGTTCCGCAGCAATGGGCGATGTCTCGCTTCCGCACAATGAAGGATCTTTCACCTCCACTCCTCAAATCCTTACTATTCAAAGTGACAACTCTCTGCTCCCTATCGGCGTCACCTTGACTAAGACCAATTATGCCTTATGGTCTCAAGTCATGGAGATGCACATTGATGCCCTTGAAAAATTGGGTTATCTTACCGGTGATACCCCACAGTCTCCTCAGCTTTCGTCCACCTGCAAAAAATGGTGTACCGAGAACTTTCGGGTCAACGGGTGGTTAATCGACTCCATATCTCCCGACTTGATGAGTTGTTTCATCCAATTGAGTACAGCCAAAGAAATGTGGGTTGTCATCAAGAAAACCTATAATGATGGTGGCGATGAAACTTATCTTTTTGATCTCAATAAATGGGCATTAACTATTAAACAAAATGGTGAACTCGTTTATAAATACTACAGCAAGCTGTAGAGCATCTTTCAAGAAATTGACCACAGGAGTTCCATCCGCATGCACTGCGATGCTGATGTGACTAAGCACCAGACTAAATTGGATCGTCTTCGTGATCACCTTTTTCTTGCCGGTCTTACTAAGTCTGGGGGGAAATCCTACACAAAGATCCTAAATTAGACCTTGATAAAACCTTTGCCTATGTTTGTGGCGAAACTCAACAGAGAATGATTATGACTGGTGCACAGGAAGCTTTTGTCATGGTCACTCAACGTCAAAAGGGGCCCCAGACTTCTACCAGTGGCTCTTCTAAGACTAAGGCATCAGGATCTCGTCCGGAGGAGAAGTGCACCCACTGTGGAGGAGACAAACATACCCGTGCTGGTTGTTACAAACTGATTAGGTACCATGATTAGTGGAACCACTCCAAAGCTCCCCTCAAGAATAAGAGCAAATCACTCAACACATCTTCCGAATCAGACCCTGTAAATCCTGCTGTTTCGGCTACAGCGGCTTCCTCATTTGCCTCTATAGCCATAACAAGTACCAAAGGTCATGTTTTAAATACTTCATCCAAGAAACACACATGGATCATTGACATAGGAGCAACCATATGACATTTGATCCTAGACAAATTGCCTCTCATACACCGCCACCTCAATCGGTGATTTCTAATGCTAATGGTACCTTCTCCCCCGTGATTGGGGAGGGTTCACTCTCTCTCAATCTGTGACTCCTTCAATTTCGATTATGTGTTGATTGTTCCATCTTTCCATCATAATATATTGTTTGTTGGCTAAATTACTACGGCTTTGAATTGCACTGTAACCTTTGGCCTACTCATTGTGTTTTTCAAGACATTCTTAACAGCAAGATGATTGGTTGTGGTACTAGGAGGGGCAAAACTCTACTACTGGGATTTGGCGCCTGACAGTGAAGTCAAAGTCGGTCAAGCTTTCAAGATTGGGGGTGCTAGTGTTGAGAAACAAATTGACAAAGTATGGTTATGGCATAGGCGTCTTGGACATGCTTCGTTGGGATATTTACAGAAGTTATTTCCACCCTTATTTACCACTTTAGATAGTTCAAGTTTTAAGTGTGACACTTGAGAACTGGCCAAGAGCCATTGTGTTTCCGTTTCCCTTAAGTTCAAATAAAAGTTTGGTTCCGTTTTCTCTTGTTCATTCTAATGTTTGGGGCCCTACTAAAATCGCCACTCCAAGGGGAGCTTGATGGTTTTTCACGTTTATAGATGATTGTACACGCATGAGTTGGGTTTTCCTTCTCAAAGCTAAAGGGGAAGTAAGTTCAAAGTTTCAACAGTTCCATCAAATGGTGGAGACTCAATTTCATGCTAGAATCTAGGTAAGCTTTTGAGATACAATGAAACTAAAGAAAAAAAATTGATAGTTAAGTAAAAGTAAAATAAATTATAAGTAAGAAGATGAGTTTTGTACGGTGAAACATGTCAAAGACGCTGTCCTAAAGCCTTTGTAGCCTCCCTACGTGCAAGTACTGGCGGTTTACAAGACTCCAAGATACGACCCCTAATACACAAGCTCAAGATTTGCTATGAGAACGTTTATAGATGGATATAGGTCTCCAAGTCACGGAACCGTTGCCCAAAAATAATAATACAAGTAGAGAAAGTATAAAATGTAGAAGATGAGAGAATCAGATTGTGGTGGTGATTGTGGTATGTGATATTATGATGGTAGTTCAAATGTGACGGAGGAGTGGCCTTGTATAGGCATCCAAGAACATGTAACATTCACCATAATAAACCAGAAAATTAAAGCATTCAATATAGAAATAATACATGAAAATTAAATATGTATAACCCCAACAATAAATAAAATAAATAGCCAAAATAATTAAATTAATCAAAACAGTTAAAATTTTAAAATCTTTTTAAAATTAACAAGTTCTTATAGAATCATGGCATCATATATCAATGTTTATGCCCATACACTCCCAAACAAAATGGAGTGGTTGAAAGAAAGAACATACATTTATTGGAACTAGTTCGTGTCTCTCTCTTTGATGCTAATATGCCTTAGTCATTTTGGGCAGAAGCTTTCCTCTCTACATCTTACCTTATTTAATCGGATCCCTCTCCAGTATCTTGAATTTCCAAACACCACTTCAAACACTTCACCACCATATCCAAATACCTCTCATCTAAAACCTCGAACCCTGGATTTTCAGCTGTGTGTATTTGTACACTTACATGATCACCAACGAAGCAAATTGGATCCCTGAGCATACAATTGTGTTTTCATTGGTATGCTCCTCATTAGAAAGGATATCGTTGTTATCATCCTCCTAGTTATAAGGTATATACCTCCATGGATGTCATGTTCCAGGAATACGACATATATTTTGACAGGACCCGCCCCAAATTCCTCGAAACTCGAGACGAATCCGTGGAAATTCCGACATCACCCCGATGTCAAGCCCACTCATTGAAATTATATCCTCTTTTCCCAAAAAGAAGTAAGGGCACGAGACTTTCCACCGAAAATTCGGCAGAGTCTCCCCTGTAAATTGAACATTCCCCAAATTTCAACCTGCACAAAATTCACATTTTAAAATCCCAACAGGCAGCACGCACAATATAATCTCATGCAATTCACATCAACGGCCTCCGGCCTTCAATTGGTTCGAAACAAAACCAGCAAAGCTCTTAAGTCGAACAATGCATAAACCAAACAATTAATGATCTCATACAACTATACGAATACCCCCAACAATCAATAAACCGGATTCAAATCCAAAATCACATCAAAACCCATTCACATGCTCAGAATCGATCAAACCTTTTAAACATAATGATATTCCGCGGCTGCACCTAGGTGAGACCACAGGCTGCCTACATACCCTTGGACAAGGGATCAAGCCACACGTAGTTCTCACCAATGATCACAACTCCGATAATAAACAATTATTTACACCAACTATACATTTCAGATCTATCACAATTCTAAATCCGATAAAAACACAATGAACACATTCTCAAACTCTCCCTTGATAACAGTTCAATCCCGCAACCATACCTTATCCAAGGCGTATGGTGCCAAACAACACTGCCCAAATCCAGGGCTTATACGTTCATACATGTACAAGCTCACAAATCCCAAACCAGAATCAAAACCACATATACATGTGTAATATAATAACACCCACCTCTCACCATCATCATGTACCAGGGGAAACAATCCAACAAGGGATTGTTGACTAACTCACACTTAACCGGCCCTCAAACGTCCATGTGGCTAGGGATGAGTCGTCCAACTGGGGGACTGATGCTCTAACCAGCCCGTACGGACGAAGAATCAAGACCCGTACGTCTGAAACCGTCCTACGCATGTAGACTACCCACTTAAGGGTCCACAGCGACACCCCGTTAAGGTATGCCCCAGGTCCGTCATATCCAGACCATATCCATATATCCATATATCAATATCCAAGGGGAGGTACATATGATGATGCACATCATGTACTGGGGGAAACAATCCAACAGGGGATTGTTGACTAGCTCACACTTATCCGGCCCTCAAACGTCCATGTGGCTAGGGATGAGTCGTCCAATTGGGGGACTGACACTCTAACTCAGCATGTACGGACGAAGAATCAAGACCCGTACGCCTGGAACCGTCCTACGCGCGTAGACTACCCAATTAAGGGTCCTCGAACCCCTGATCCCGGGCGTCCGAGTGCCAACATATCCATATCCATATCACAATTTTTCCGGCATCCAACAATTCCAGGATCCGTGACCAATAAGCCCACACGCCCTAAACCCGGCACGTGTGTGAATAGTATATTCAACCAAATCCATTTTTATATATCTCAGTGTCCATATCCACTGTTTCCAAATATCATCATCCAAGGGGGGAGGTACGTATGATGGTGGAGTTCGTAATCCTTATATAAATATTATAAAGTAATATTCCTTTCCTTAATTCAATTTTTTCCAAAGGCATCGTATTAAGAAGACATCCGAGGGGCCTGGACAAACTTCGACAGGCCTGGGCAAAATAAAAAATCTGAAGGGCTTGGACAAACTCCGACGGGCCTGGGCAAAATAAATCACATAATCCACCCCATACGCCGGAACATCCACAGCCACGTATGGGGTCCGTCACACGCCGGAAAACTCCAACGACACGTGTGGACATAACAGTCACATAATCCACCTCATACGCCGGAACATCCACAGCCACGTATGGGGTCCGTCACACGCCGGAAAACTCCAACGACACGTGTGACATATTCACAGTAGAGACCAAAAACCTTTCTAACATTAAACCCTTAACTGGGGAGGTACCTAATGTAGTGCTAATAGCACTCAAACTAACGTTCCAATCTCACATCTCTCCTTCCCTCACCGCCACATCCCAAGTACCCCACACATAATCAACAAACATAGCACTTTCTCGAGTATTGTGTATATATAACTCCAAATACTAGAATATGTCAAAACTCACATATATCACAAATACTTAAAAGATAATAAATTCAACCAATAAATATAAAATGAATTTCGATAAACCATCACATTCATATATAATACTTCCCTCACAAACTCACGCCATTATTTCCAATAATCATAACCGAGTCCCAAGACTCACTATTACAACCCAACAGTTCGAGTATCCCATAATCATCCATTTCATAATTTCCATTATAAAATAATATCCAAGAATTCCATAAAGAAAAAACTAAACACTCCTGAAGAGAAACGTCCACTTAAATATTAATATTTAAAACCAAGACCCTAGACTCTCTTGCAAGGTTATCTAATACTTTTCGAAGGGTAAAACAACCTCGGAAGACTCATGGTCAACCGAGAATCAAACTGTCCAAACTTAGTCAATCGGGCCCGCGGGGCCCACAACCTCCGTTTTACGATCCGGAAGTTCCTAAGTGTTCCACACAGTCTAGGATACGTGTCCTTCAAGTTTGGTCCGAAACGGACGGTCAGATTGCTCAAGATCGTACGATCGGACGGTTATCGTAAAACACAAACTTTAAGTTATTGAATCGGAACATCCGGGGCTCTGATTCACGATCCGTCGAATCCTACATGATCCTAGGAATACCTAGATCAACATATATTAATTTGGAAGTGATCCAACGGTTCTAACGTATCGAACCCGGATAACACACAATATGTAAAATCCGTTCGGGGTTCAAACGTTATCCGAATTGAGATCCGCGAATTCCTACACACTCGTGACAACTAGGAGATCGCATTGGACAAAATGCCCCTCTGATACAGTGCCTACGCGCTGCCAGCGCGTGGGTGTCCAAAGCAATATCTCATTGCCAGAAAATCTCAAAATCTCGGGCCAAGACTCCTACCCTAGGTAATACACCTAATTTTGAGTCACTTTTGTTCTTGGACATACCCCAAATTCTCGACGGAAGTGGCCGGAATTTCGAATTGAAAACCGGCTGAAACCTAATTCCAAAATCGAGCTACAAACTCTCAAATTTCTGGAATCCTATCCAACAGGCAGCTAGAGCACGAAAAATAGTTGAGAATCCATACCTCACTCGACTGATTTGGTGGAGAATTGAAGGAGAACGAGCCCTTGGAATTTTCTGTCAAAATCGGCGACTTTCCTCCAGTTTCCGGCGATCCTCGTGGCTGCCGGCGTCAGAGAAGGGACGGAATGGAAAGAGCACGAGACGACGGTTCTAACGCGACCGGTCTTGTCGCCGGAGGTGGCCGGATGCGGTGGTGGTGGCCCAAAAACCCCGGTGGTGAACAGTAACAGGGGGGCTGTCTGCGCGCAGGGAAAGAGAGGGAGAGAGAGAGAGTTTTCTGTTTTTATAAAAAAAATAAACTTCGAAATAATTACAATTGTGCCACTGAGAGTTTTTAGATCGTATCTCTCTCGTTACAACTCCGATTCAAACCCACCGCATGTCTACGGACTCGTCTCAGTACGACCTACGTAAAGGTACCATCCACTGCCCCGAAATCCTCCCGGATAAAAATGACCAAATTACTCCTACTTCGAGGGCAAAATTGGAAATTCATATTTAAATAAATTAAATAATTTGATGGCTAAATAATTTAGGGTCGGGGTGTTACATATTTTTCAGCAGCACACGAGGAGACTCGAGAATCAATCACTCCAAAGATTCCCGAGTTTTTCCCTCAGGATGACTCTTTGCCTCAAAACGACCAGTCCCATATACCACTCGATCGGTCGCTCCCTAATAGTCCCTCACAGACGGAGCCTCTGCCTCAAAGCGACTGGTCGCATACCTCACGCGACCGGTTGCCCCTATTTTTTCTTCATAGACGAAGCCTCTGTATCAAAGCAATCGGTTGACTTCACGCTGCCAAAATCAGGAGGAGGAAAGTGAACCATTTTATGAAATTTTGCCCGCTCGGAGATGCCTTCAGCTCCTGTACCATACCAATCACCTGCTGAGGAAGTCATTTAAGTAACACCTTCCTCTGAAACTGATACACTAATGAAATATACCATGGTGATTTGATTTCAAAAAGCACAAGGGATACAGACACCCCTATATACCGCCTCCCAGAAAGGACAAATCGTGGTAAACCTCAAGTGCAGTACGAAGCAGATCTTAAAGCCAAAGAAAAATACCTCATCAATAATTATGTATCTCTAAGCAGATTATCAGAGTCACTTGTACACTTGTGAAATATTTGGCCGATATATCTGTCCCCAATAGGTGACTGAAGCACTAGACCAAAATGGAAAAAAGCCATGAATGAAGAAATGCGAGCTCTCCAAAAGAATGCCGCATCGTAGCTCATGCCTTTACCTTACGGAAAAAGATAGTAGGATGCAGGTGGATTTATACTGTTGAACTCAAAGTAGATGGATCCATTGAAAGATATAAAGCTAGATTGGTGGCGAAGGGATACACATAAAGATATGGGGTGGACTACCAAGAGACCTTTGCCCAAGTAACAAAGATTAACACTACCAAAGTCCTACTGTCTCTAGTAGCAAATCTCAATTGGCCACTACATCAGTTCGATATTAAAAATGCCTTCTTACATGGAGACTTGGAAGAAGAGTAAATATGGACTTACCACCAGGATATCATTTAGCTCATGACAAGAAAAATCAAGTTTGTAAGCTCAGAAAGTTATTATATGGGTTAAACCAATCTCCAAAGCATGGTTTGGCAAATTTACTAAATCTATGAAGAACTTTGGATACACATAAAGTAATTCAGATCACACCCTGTTCTTGAAGCATGATAGAGAAAAAACACTGCATTAATTGTTTATGTGGATGACATAGTTGTAACTGGGAACGACACAGGAGAGCAACTGAAGCTACAAAAGTATTGTCTCAGGAATTTGAGATGAAGGATTTAGGTGCTCTAAAATACTTTTCGAAATCGAAGTAGCAAGGTCAAAAACTAGTATATTCTGTATCAAAGGAAGTATGTGATGGATCTACTCACTGAAACAGGAATGCTTAGATGTAAGCCTGCTGACACACCTATGAGATGAATCACAAGTTGTGTGAAGACATGGACCAGTTACCAACCAATAAGGAACAATACCAGTGCCTTGTTGGAATGTGGATACATTTAGCACACATAAGACTAGATATTGCATATGCTGTGAGTGTGGTTAGTCAGTTTATGCATTCACCCACTGTTTCTCATAGAATGTAGTTGTTTGGATCTTAAGATACTTAAAGTCAGCCCCTGGGAAGGAATTATGTTCTGAAAAAATGGAGATCCTAAAGTGTTGGATATACATATGTTGATTGGGTTGGTTCCATTACATATATACGCTCTACATCGGGTTACTTTACATTCGTGGAGGTAACCTAGTCACTTAGCTTAGTAAAAACAAAATATGGTTTCTTGGTCTAGTGCAAGAAGCAGAGTATTGAGGAATGACTTAAGAAGTTTGTGAATTATTTGTGGATCAGAAGACTCTTGACAGAATTGGATGTTTAAACCAGAGAAATCAATGGAGTTACATTGTGATAACAAGTCAGCTATCGATATTGCTTTTAATCCTGTTCACATGATTGAACTAAACATGTTGAGATGGATAGACATTTTATCAAAGAAAAAATTGAGAATAAGATCATCTGTCTACCTTTTGTAAAATCAAAAGATCAATTAGCAGATGTCTTAACGAAAGTTGTCTATGGACGAGTGTTTTATGACTCACTTACCAAGTTTGGCATTGGTGATGTATATGCAAAACTTGAGGAGGAGTGTTGACGTGAGTACTAAATAATCAAGGAGTATTTTCTTGACTAATTAGGTGATTTACTTCCTTATTTTACATAGTTTACACACCTCCCTGTATAATTAGGAGATATTCTCCTAATTGATTATTGTATCTATTTTCTTATGAAACACTCTTGTAAACTCTGATATATACCTTCTTGTGGAGAAGAATACAATTAACCTAAAGTATTCAAACCATATTCATATACACAGTTTAATTTATTCTCCCTAAATTTTCTTATTTTTCTTCCTTGCATATATATATTAATAGATAAATGATAAAACATTAAAAAATCTAAAAAAATTCCATTAATTAAATAAAGTGCAAATATAGTTCAGAACTAAATATTATAAAGGTAAAATGGTAAAATGATTATCATTTAAATACAAAATTAAAAACACAAAAGCCACTAAGGATGTGGCAGTTACCTCCATCTACCCACCAATGTTCTTTTCTTTCTTTTCTTTTACTATTAACTAGTTCTAGAGTGTGTGCCAATTGATTTTTAATTTCTGTTCTTTTAATTATATAAGGTTAAGAAAGAGAATCCAACAAAAAAGAAAAAAAGAAAGATAAGTTGTGTCCCATGGAAAAAGTACCCCATGTTCTTATTAAATGTTAATTTACCATATTATCCTTATTTAATGAAAAGTTTCAAGGCTTAGTAAATTTATTAACAAATAGTAATTTTTAGTATTTTGAATATTTTACCATTCTTTGTCTTTTCTTTAAATATAGATTAAAATTAAAAATATACAACACATAAAGATTAAAATAAATATTGTATTATGAAAAAATATCTTCAGGAAAGGCCGATTGGCATTTGCAAAGAAGCTACTTTTATTTAAACAAGTCTTAAGGCCACATGGTATAAACTTTTGACGGGTCCTCTCGAAAGGAGAGCAAAAACAAAAAGGGTTAATCGTTTTATTAGTCCCTAAACTTTTACCCGATTTGCATTTAAGTACCTCAATTTCCAAAATGATTCACGTGGTCCTTCAACTTTAATTTCGTTAGGACAAATGGTCATGCCGTTAATTTTGTTAACTTTTCTGTTAAATGAAAGGGCAAAATGGTATTTTTGTATCAAAATTGATTAAAAATATGAATAAAAAATTAAAATAAACTCTCTCTCCCCTCCTCTATCCTGATTTCTACTCCCCCAAAACTTAATTTTTCTTTATTTTTTGTTGGTTTTTTATATGATTTCTTTTATTTTTTAAGGATATAATTTTTATTCTTTTTTTTGGTTTTATTATTAAAATATCATTTTGCCCCTGCATTTAAAAGAAAAAGTTAACAAAATTGATGACAGGACCATTTGTCCCAACGAAAGTGAAGTTAAAGGACCACGGGAACCATTTTGGAAATTGAGGTACTCAAATAAAAATCAGGTGTAAGTTTAGGACTAATAAAATGATTAAGGCCCAGTTTGGGATTGCTGTCACTTTCAAAAAAAGTTGTTTTTGCTGTGCTTTGAAAATAATTAATTGTAAAGTAAAGCAACTCCATGTTTGGTAAACAATATTTTTAAATTGCTGTTAATACAAAAAGCAATGTCAAAACCGTCTGGTAAATTTTAATATAAAATTGTTGTAACTGTGAATAATGACTAAAATAGACATAATGTTGAAAGTTTTATGTACTAATCATGTGGTGGTAGTGGTGGTGATGGAGTGGAGGTGGTGATGGTGATGAAGGTGGAGTTGGTGGTTGTGGTGGAGATGCCGGTTGTGGAGGTGGTGGTGGTGGCAGTGGCAGTGTGGTGGTGGTGTGGTAGTAGAGGTGGAGGTTTTGGAGGAGGTGGTGGTGATGGGGTGGTGGAGGTGGTGTGGTGGTGGTGGTGGTGTGTGGTGGCGGTGGTTGTGGAGATAGTGAAGGTGGTGGTGCAAGTGTTGGATGTGGAAGTGGAGGTGGTGGTTGTTTTTAAAATGAATGATGATATTTTGGTAATTAAACAAAATCATTAAAGGTTCATCTCTGCTTCTTTTGAAAGCAGCTTTGAAAAGCAACCCAAGGCCTGCTTTTAAAAGCTACTGTCAAAAGGCCACTGCTTTTAAAATAATCGGGATATTTCATATTTACCAAACATCTTAAACTGCTTAACTTTAAAGTGAAGCATGTTTTTGGCGAAAAAAGCAATTCCAAATGGGGCCTAACCCAAACAAAAAAAACCATAGGCTAAGGACTTCCCTTTCCTTCCCTCACCTCTCCCCTCCCTCTGTGCTTTGTTTGGTTTGATTTCTTGTTTTTAGGATTTGCAAGTTGGAGTTTCTAGATCTACTTCAGATCTGTGTGGTTCTCCTTCGATTTTGTCACGAAGGACTGATGTTTTGACAGGTCTGATGTATTGGATACTCTACTTTTTGGTTTGGTGGTCGTCAATGGTTTCTAGTATGTACTATTTGGTTCTAATTATGTGCCAACACGAGGTCTATTTGATCGTGCTCGAAACTATGATGTGGCGTTTAAAGCTGAGATTGAATCACGTCATAGGAGGTCTTCCTTGTCGTCTCAACATAATGGTTGGTAGGTTTTTGTATCTGGATAGTTCTTGTGGAATGTGGATTGATGGAAATGGTGGTCTATTTGGTTTTTGACCAATGCGTGCTGAACAAATCTCGAGTTGCGCAAAGGACTATGATTCTTTTCATAGCAGGGCTTCTTTGACAGTACATGGGAAGCATTTGTATTTCCTTCTGGATGTTTTTTTTAAAGCTTAATGTTCATGGTGTGGTACAATTGTTTTAGAGATGATTGTCCAGTTTTTATGTATTTGATTGAGACTCTTATGTTAGTCTATAGCATGTGTCACACTGGACTAATAGAGAATAAAGAGAAAATCACAAGAGGACACTGGACAAGAGAAAACTCGCCACTCAGTGGAATCCACCATAGAGATAAGAGTCAGAAACTAGAAGAAATCTTCTCTTCTGGCTTTGAATTTTGTAATAAGCTTTTTATTTCCTAATCGTATGATTATACTCCAAACAACTATATAATAACCAAGAAGTGTCAGTTACAAGAACCAAACAGACACCAATTTGTTTTAGGAATAAGTAAGCATAATGCTCCTCATTATTATCAAAACCATGAAAACTAAACAGCCAAGAAAATTAATAGACTCCCTCTTAATTGCCTGGATCAGTTTCACTGTCAATATGTGATACTCTTTCCTATTCGGGGGCTTTATTTCATATGGTTTTCTTTGAGAAGGTTTTAACAAGGCTAGTACACCATACTAGCAAACCATGGGCGGAACCACACTAAGGGCTACAGAGTGTGGTTTTTTTAAGGAAAAAAAAATATAAAACCTATATTTTAACTTGTTTTCAATATTAGCCCATTTATTAAGGTGCAAGGAGGTGCAACTACACCTCCCCTCATAGGAAAAACCATTGTGCAAGGAGGTGCCCCTTTTCTCAGCTAGTGGTGATGCACTCTAGGTGTACAGATTACCTTATTTTCATTTTCAGCATTTAAGTAAAATAAAATTACTATTAAATCAAATTCCCACCAAATCAAAAACTGAAAAATCAATTTTAGTGCAAAATACGATTTAGGCTAAAAATGATAGCTCATTAAGACAAATATACTTCATATTAAAATCCCATAAAATCAAGTTTTCTTATTTGATGTGTAAGGAAAAAAGCCGCCAAAAATTATCATCAGAAAATGATTATTTTGAAAAACCATTTTTCATACTTGGTCAATATTTTTACAAAACAATTTTTCATGTATGATATGAATGCATGAAGGGACCTAAGGTCAATCTAGGTAAAAAGTCTTAGATGTTTAATCCACAAAGAGTTTTTAGCCTTTCAAAATTGCACTTCCGCTAAAAAATTCATAGGTCCGCCAATGAGCCCAGTATATATTAACTTATTAAAGCCTAAAAAAGTCCAATTTTTTTTATAAATTTAGTTGGAGACCAACAATAAAAATACACATAATTAGGTTCACTTTCAATTATGTTATTGAACATATTTTCATTTGAATCATATGTGTTTTTCAGTTGCATTTAATATGTATTTGTTTTTGTTTTTGATAAAGAGCGACAGTGTTTTATTGATAAGAGGAACATAAACAAGTACAAAGCCACTATGTGTTAAACCATATTTGGTTTATATTAAAGCATTTTGAAAATTA
>BJCG01001415.1:0-26453 GCA_005406145.1 Prunus yedoensis
CTCGAGCGGACCTTCAGGCACTCGAGCAGATCGCGATTTCCTGTTTCAAAACAGGTCGGTTTTTGGCCTAGTTTTGGGAGGTTTTTTAGTTTCCTATTCCTTGTATGATTGTGCTAAAGGCCTATACATATAAATAGGTACTTTAGACTAGGGTTTAGTAAGAGAAGAGGTTCAAGATATACAAACCTAGGGTGAGAGAAAAAGAGATCTAGAGAGAGAGAGAGAGAGAGAGAGAGAGAGAGATCAAAGGGAGTTCTTTATTGTAACCAAAGGGATTTTTCTCATACTAGTGAATTTTCTCGGGGATCACCGGAGAGGATGTAGGCACGACGCCGAACCTCTATAAATTCTTGTGTGTTCTTGTGTGTGTTTGCTTTTGTGGTTTCGTGTGCGATTTATCTTTGTGTAGCTTGTGTTGTGATTGTTGCGTAGTCCATCAACGACAAAGTCTTGGAAGTGTTTTCGCACAACACTTACGAACAAGGCTCTACTCATTTTCTATCATTTGATTTTCTAGCTTAGCTTTACACACACACACCACTATTTATAATTTGTAAAATAAAATTATATAATCATCAACAAAAGAACTACACTGAACTGCAACAAGAGACGGCTAGAGAAGGCCTTTCCTGCAATGAGATTCCTTTAGCACGTTTTATATACTTTAAGTCCCTGTAACAAATTCTCTTGTCCAACTCCATGAAACAATACTCACTTTGATCACCCAAAACTTATATGCTAGAATGCTGCGCACCGTGCATCCACAATCTACAATCAGATGTTTTCTGCTTTAATTGTTTAAAATAGTTCTAACTATTAAAGATACTAAGTCCACATGTGTTCCACTAAGCAACGTGGGCGTACTCAAGACATAGATGTTTGTGCTCACCTCACCCTATCTAACAATCATCTCAACCATCTTGGCTATACATCTTCGAAGGATCTTGTGTCTCGCTATCCACTCCCTTTAGGGACACATACCTTCAGCTGGTTTAGACTCTGGTACAACCTGCAATGTCCCCACATAGTCAAGTATCGTTTGGTTTGGACTTAACTGAACCTCAGAAACTTAAAAGGCCTCAGACTATGGAAATACATATATCTCACCATGACATCATATCTTCGAATCACCTCGACCACCTCAAGTAATCCTGGCTACCATGGTGAATGGATCTTGGGTCTCAGCATATTGGTAATTGTACCCCCAATCAGTTTATGCATTTTCTCAATAAGCACCTTTTATTGCCTTCAACATTCATCCTTAGAAGAGTAACCATAGCAAAAACAGGATAGTAGACACGCCACAAATGGTGTAGTCTTTAACGATTCAAACAATGTTGACAAGGACACCATCAAAATTATGGCTGGTATTTTTCATCGATTTACCTCTACAAACACCAAAAAATTGGGTTATGACCTAGTTAAGCAAGTTCAGCCTAATCCCTTACATAAGTCCCTTCAGCCATTCAACACTTCTACAACTAGTTCTTTTAGTCGAAACCATATGACACACTATAGAGTTGAAAAGGCTGGTAAAAGTATTCCTGCATGCTAACTGTACATTAAAACTCCGATCTACAGCATTTGCATGATGTGTGATTTACTGATGAGAGTATTTCACATGTGTCTGTTATTCTCCATATATAATCTGTCCCTGATATTGAAGGTACTCTTAACAGTCAACATTTATAACTTGTTTTTATCATTTAAGATTATTTATGTTGGGTTTAGGAATATAGTTCTTTTTCTCTTTACTTAGAATTCTTTGACAATTCATAGAGAAAAACTAGTTTTTGATCATTTAATAAATTAATCACTTTCAGGATATGTTTTCTGCTGGGAGTGAGACATCAGCTACAGCTGTAGATTGGGCAATAACAGAAATGATAAAAACTCCAAGAGTAATGAAAACGGCACAGAATGAAGTGAGGGAAGTGTTTAATAGAAAAGGACAGATAGATGAAACATGCATTAGAGAGATGAAATATTTGAACTTGGTTATTAAGGAGACGCTCAGGTTACACCCTCCGGCTCCCCTGTTACTTCCAAGAGAATGCGGAGAGAAATGCGGGATTGATGGATACGAAATACCTGTGAAATCCAAGGTAATTGTGAATGCATGGGTAATTGGTAGAGATCCCAATTACTGGAATGAGCCTGAGCGCTTTAATCCCGATAGGTTCCTTGATAGCTCGATTGACTACAAGGGAACACACTTTGAATATATCCCATTTGGGGCTGGAAGGAGGATTTGTCCGGGCATATCATATGGTCTTGCCAACGTTGAACTTCCACTTGCATTCTTGTTATACCATTTTGTTTGGAAACTCCCCAACGGGATGAAGCATGAAGACCTGGACATGACTGAGGCCTTCGGCATTGCAGTCCGAAGAAAAGACGATATGCACTTGATTCCCATTTCGTATCATCCTCCGCCTACTAAAAAATCCTAACTATGAGATAGTTAACTGTTTGTATTTATTCTAGAGTAATTGTAACACCCCAACCCTAACTTATTTATCCAGTTAAATTATTTAATTAATTTACATATGAATTTACAATTTTGCCCTCGGGGTAGGGGTAAATTGGCCACTTCTTAATCCGGACAGATTTTGGGGCAATGAGTGTTATTTTTACGTAGATCGTACCGAGATGAGTCCCCTTGAATCGGAATTGTAACGAGAAAGATAGGGTTTAGCCCCTCCTTAGAAAGATACGATCAAATTTCACTCAATGGCACAATCGTAATTATTTCAAAATTGAATTTTTGTAAAACCTGATTTCTCTCTCTTTCTCTCTCTCTCTCCCTGCGCGCAGCCCAGCCCTTCCCCTGTTTTTTTTTTCAAACAGCTGGTTGGTTTTTGGCCAGCAGCCGCCGTTTCCGACCTCCACTGGCCACAAGGCCAATACCAAATGAACTAGGCCACTTCCCTCTTCTCTTCCAAATCGGTCCCAGCTGCCACCTCCACCGATATTGGCTGGAATCTGCAGAAAAGTCGTCGATTTTAACCCCTTTTTCTCAAGCTTGGTTTGAACGATTTCGGGCACCAAATCTTGCAATCCAGGTATGCTTTCTCAACCTCACGAGGTGTTCTAGCTGCTGGTTGTGGTATTTAGGAGAAATTTCTGAGTTTTGGAGAGTAAATAAGCGATAATAGTTTGGCAGGTTTTCGGCCTCCGATTCCAGCCACTTCTGTTGACTTTTTGGGGTGGGTCCAAGAACAAAAGTTGCTCCGCTCGATGTGCTGATCATGTAGGTATAAGTCTTGACCGACGTTTTGGATATTTTCTAATCGCCGGAATTGCTTTGGACACCCACGCGCTGTCGGCGAGTGTGGCAGCGCATGGGCCACTTTTTGGCAAGTCCTTGAGTCCTAGAATCATCCTCATGTCGTCTCGAGCACGATGGTATGCTCGGATAGGAATTTGGTTATCGTTTGATCTTCGATCGGATATCGCATATTAGGCATTATCTGGGTTCGACATGTTCGGGCCGTTAGATAGACTCCAATTTTATATATGTTGGTCTAGGCATCCATAGGATCATGTAGGAATTCGCGGATCGTGAATCGGAGCCCTGGATGTTCCATTTCAATAACTTAAAGTTTGTGAAAATGATAACCATTCGATCGTGCGATCGCAAGTGATCTGATCGTTCGATCCGGACCAAACTTGTAGGACTTGTTTATTAAACCTTATTGGACCCGTAGGAACTTTCGAATTGGTAATCAAAGGTCGTGGGCCTGTGGGCCCAATTGACCGGTTTTGGGAAGTTTGACCACTCGGTTGACCGAGAGTTTTCTGAGGTAGTTTCATCCTTCGAGAAGTGTTAGAACGATCCTATGAACGAGGCTTGACTGTTATGTGAATTATTTTGATTATGGTTTGACTGTGAGCTTATATTTTAGTATTTTACGATAGTCCTGGATGTTATTTCTAATATTCAAAGTTTATGCATTATTGGAAGTGATGGAATCTCTAGGGGTTATTATTTATTTATTTATTTACTTATTTACTTATTTATCTATTTATTATTTTGTATTATTTATTTATTATTTATTTATTTATTTATATTTTATTTTTATTATTAAAGTATCGGACTGAGGGTTATTGGATGAATTAATATTTATTAGTTATTATGTAATCGCTTTTACTTTCTAAGGATATTACATTCTGTTTAGTTGTGAAGCGTTGGGAATGGGTTGCCAATCGAATTTCAACGTGAATAATAAATTAATTAAAGAATCCAAGTGCATGCTATATTTTATATATATTTACTCAAAGGTTAAATATGATGAATTATGGATACTAGTTCTCAACAGTATGTGGTGTAAATTCAAAGGTAGTTGAGAACTGATTTGGAAAGTTGAGAAAAGATTTGGAATATGATTTCAAACCCACCTCAGGAGTACCCACCAGCTGCCTTTAAAACAGTTTTGTTATTTATGACAATGCCCCACGAATTTCGGGGATGCCTGAACCGTGTGGAGCGAGGAGGTGCGTTCCTGGGCTAACTGCATGTTTCCCGAGTTCTGCGAGGAATGCGGCTCAAGTTGACTAGGTGTCATCTAAGTCTTCGAGGATTGCGGCTTGGGTTGACTTTGTGTTTCTGAAGCCTGCGAGGATCTAATAGTCAGGGTACTTGGAATTGATGATACTATCGGAATTGACGGAATATGAATGGGGGTACGCCTAGGTGGAAGAGTATTTGGGTTATAAGATGTTTAACTAATATTGATGATGGGGCGGGGGAGCACAGGCAGCTTGGACTAAAGTAAAGAAAACCGAGCTGGAGATAGACCCTTTGAAGATACCAGCAATTTGATCAGCGGTAGAACAATAAACAACGACCAACTCATTGCACACCACCTTTTCATGAACAAAATGATAATCAACCTCGACATGGCGAGTGAGAGTGTGAAACACCGGATTAGAGGCAAGAGAGAGAGAGAGAGCACTAATATTATCACACCAATGGCCCTTCACAAACCACACCATCAGATATGTCTTCCAAACTTGTTTCATCCTGTGACGCCCAGTTTACCAGCAGGGTGTGCGGCGCAGCTTTCCTAGCACACATGGAAGTCAACCTCACAATCTCCTCCTAGCAATTAGCTTTCTTGTTGTAAATCGGATTGTATTTATGTCTATATATTTTCTACCTTAAGTAGACTTCCTGTATTTGTATAAATATGGACTTTGTGTGATTTGTTTAATACAAGGAAATTATTCTCTACAAGAATCATATGACATGATTGTTGACGCAAGGTTATAGGGGGGCTCGATGCAAAGGTAACATCATGAGTTTTCATCATCTCTTGTCATACTCAGCTAATGAAATAACTATGGTTGAAACTTCTCCAAGCCTCAGGTGCATAAGGGGTCCATATGTCTTGGTCAAGTCTCTTAGTTTATGATGAGAGAGCAAATGAGCTAATCTATGTTTCCTGTAAAGGTAGCTTCCATGGCTGGTGGTAGATTTGAAACGTTGTCTTTGGTTTTGCCTCAGTTCCCTAGCTATTATTTTCAGTACCAAAAAGATAAAGAACATTTACGTCTATGCATAATAACATAGAATGTAGCTATGTCTTTTTCTGATGCAAAGATTATGCAAACTTCGTTGGTATCTATTTCCTTTTATAATAATTACTATTGTATTCTTCATGTGCGTCGTTTCAGTTCTGTTTACTAATAAGTCCAAGCCCACTAGAAATGAAGGGCTCTGGCAAGTGTGTTATGAGTCCAACAGATAGTACACAGAAGGAATATAGAATTCAACAATTGGCCAATCCGAGGTATTAAAATTTAATCGAGGATGTTGCATGTGTTTTTCCAGGTGCTAAGATTCTCTCAACTCTCTATATATAGCAAATCAAGGAAATAAATACAAATAAAACCGGAAAATAAATTCTTTAGGGATTACATCTCATTATACCCCACAAGTTGACGGGCGGGAGAGCATAGGCAGCTTGGACTGAAGTAAAGAAAACTGAGGCGGGAGATAGACCCTTAGTGAAAATATCAGCAATTTGATCAGCGGTAGAACAATAAGCAACGAGCAACTCATTGCGCACCACCTTTTCGCGAACAAAATGATAATCAACCTCGACATGGCGAGTGCGACTGTGAAAACACCTGAATAGAGGCAAGAGAGAGAGAGAGAGAGAGAGCTCTAATATATCACACCAAAGCTTAGGACAAGGAACTGGAAGATGAAGATCAAGAAACAAAGCCCGTAACCAAGACAGAATCGCGGCACTGTAGGCAAAGTGGCAGTACTATGACTCAGTACTGGAGCGGGGGACACTCCATTGCTTCTTTGAGTTCAAAGAAATTAAGTTAGTATCAAAATATACGCAATAGCCACTAATGGATCCACGATAATTGGGATCCCCTACATAATTAGCATTAGAATCTGCATTGCGATAGAGAGTGCTTGGCGAATAGAGTAACCCATGAGTTTAGTGTAACATCCCACATCGACCAACAGAGAGGGGGTGATGTGCCTTATATGTACATGCTCACCTCCATCTAGCACGAGGCCTTTTGTGAGCTCACTAGCTTTGGATTTATGGAACTCCTAAGTTAAGCTAGTTGGGGCTAGAGCACTCCCAGGATGGGAGACCCACTAGGAAGTTGCTCGTGAGTTCCCAGAAACAAAACCGTGAGGGCAGAGAGGGGGGCCCAAAGCGACTAATGTCGTGCAACGGCGAAGCGATCCTGGATGTAACAATTTGTATCAGAGCCACTCTGCCGTGTGGGAGACTTCCTCAAGGGGAGGTCTCGCTGCTGAGAAGGTTCATATGGGAGTTGCTCAAGCCCCGTCTGCCGGGATCAGACACCTCGTCAGTGCGAACAGCAATAAGGTCAATGGCATGCAGGAGGTCCGAGATATTTTGCTCAAGTCTCTGCCCGTATTGCCCAAAACTCGTGATCTGCCTTGTAAGGAGGCCCTGAGAAGCAAGGTTTTGGGGCGTCTGCGCCGATCCGGAGATCAACTGAGAGGACTGTACCTCTGCCTAGCAAATATAACTCGTCTGCGAGGCCACGAAGAGTCAAGCGCGGAGCTGACTCCATGTTGTAAGTTGCAGCCAAGAGAGCTAAAGAGTTGTCTGCTCCAGCAAAAAGTCCTTTAGTTGCGCGAACTACCGGTCCGAGAATTGGTGGATAGCACTGTTGGGAGTGAGTCCGTGTCTAATCTGCTTTAAAGCGGGCTTCCTGTCAAGTCCGTCTACTTGTGCGAAGCTGGTTGACCACGTGTATCAAGCTAGTGACCTTGGCGCTTTTCTCGAGCCTTCCCTTGGATAAGCAAGAAGAAGCTACCATGTATCATCTTCAAAATGGGATGATTTTTAGTGTTGGGGTGATGCGGAACTCACGTGCTATTGCCCCCTCTTCTGCCCTGCTTGATGAGCTGGCGAAGAAGAATGCTGGTCTAGCTGACAAGCTCTCGAACGAGCGGATTCGCCATGATGCGAGGATTTCCGAGATGAAGGAGAGTATGTCTGCGCTCAAGAGTTCTATTGGCCGAAAGGATGGTGAGCTCGAGTCTCTTATAGCTACTCTGCTTGAATGCAAGGAAGCCTACTTTCGCCTCGAATGTAAGCATGCTGCTCTGGCCCAAGATCGTGACAAGCTGCTAGCCAAGTTTGACACCCATGTGGACGTCACAGAGGCATCCAGCATAAGATTGCTGCTAACGCGTACAAGTTGGGATACTTGGATTGCCGAAATGGATCTTCTCCGTGCTTGCCCTCTGCCAGATGATGACAGTGAGCCGCTCTTTCTTGACCTGTCCCTGCTCAAAGTATGCAGATCAATACTGTGGATGTAGAAGCAGTTGAAGAGCAGGTAGCAGATGAAGCGGCAATGGAGGAAGACAATGCCCAATGTGGCACAGCTGACGAGGTTAGGGCAGATGTAGAGGAGCAGGTAGCTGAGGCTGTGAGCAGATGGTGCTAGTTGAGCAGAGTGATGTTGGGGCAGCTAAGGACATGATCGGCTGAGGGTAGTCTGCTGAAGTCCCCTAGTAGATGTAGTTCATTTTTGCTATTTTGAACTTTGTAATTTTCTTTCAGTAAGTGGCCTTTAGTTGATCACCTTATTTCTTGTTGAACTTGGATGGTTGGCCTCTTTGATATGGAATTTTTAGTTATCTTTCAAACTTCAATTCTCATTTTTTCTTGTAAGTGTATATCCGGAGACATAGGGCTTAAAAGAGACTCTATTGAGTTTGTACTTGGGAAGTAGCTTGCTTATAATGGAGATAGCCTATGTGCATATGTCGGGGACATAGTGCTCGAAAAAAGACTCCATGGTTAAGCAATCTGCCCCCAGCGTGATTTCCACATTCGCCATCGTGTATTTTGCAAACAACCTCGAGCGTCTGCAAGTACTTGATGCAAGTAAGATGAGGGCCGGAGTATGATCTGCGAACAAGCATGTCACCTTTCATGTAGTATCTCGCAGCCTTCTGTTTGATTTTCTAAGCCTCGGATTTGTCCTTGGGTAAGTTTTCGTTAACTAAGTAGTAATGATGAGGTCTTGCCAACTAGGATCATCGTCGATCTGCATCAAGTTTGGCTGCTCTGCCTCTTCTATGCTTGGCTGGTCAAGGTGCTCGACTGGGATAGAGCGTCTGAACTGGGTGAGTGTTCTCTGCTCGAGGTACTTGTTGGATGGTGAAGGTAGGAAACGCTTTCAACATCTCTTGGACTTTGTCAAGGTACAAGATCATCCTTGGGTGCTTCACCATGTATTCTCCTGAGGCTTGATTTGTGATCGGCTGGGAATCTGAGTAGATAGCTAGCTTCTTGATTGACAGCTCCTTTGCCAAGTGCAAGCCAGCGAGCAATGCCTCGTTGTTTGAGGCTGGAAAGCCAAGCATGATAGCTTGCTCCAACAGGGTTCCATCCGGGGTGATGATGACAACGCCTGCTCCAGCTCCTTTTTGGTTCGACACTCTGTCTACGCGCAACTGCCACATGTCTCTGGGTTGGTCAGGTTCAGCGGAGGTATTGTTTGCTCTCGAACTTTCCTTCTTTTTGCTAACCAGCTTCTCTTCTTCGGCCGATGACGTGAATTCTACGACAAAGTTTGCTAAAGCCTGGGCTTTTGTTGCAGTTTCCGATCAGTAGAGGAGGTCGTATTGGCTTAGCTCTATAGCCCACTTCATGAGTCGTTGAGACGTGTCGGGGATGTGGAGGATTGACCTCCGGGTTGGTGAGCTTGGTACTAGGGTTGCAACTTTTTCGCGGAAACTACAAGGGCCAAAATGTGCTTCTCCAATTTCAAGTAGCGAGTCTTTGCATCAAGAAGGGCTTTTGAGATGTAGAATACTAGATGTTGGGCCCCCAGTTCTTCTCGAATGAGAGCTGAGCTAACGGCCGAGTTGGACACTGCCAGGTACACGAACAAGTCTTCACTAGGAACTGGCTTTGAGAGCAGGGGAGGTGAAGTGAGGTAAGTCTTTAAATTTTGGAAAGCTTCTTCGCACTCCTCGTCCCATTTGTCTTTTTGTCCTTTCTTCAAAGCTTTGAAGAATAGTATGCACTTGTCGGTAGATCTCGAGAGGAATCGATTGAGGGCCGCTGCTCTGCCCGTCAGACTTTGTATTTCCTTTGCTGTTGATGGTGACTTCATCTCGAGAATTGCCTTGATTTGGCGTGGGTGCGCCTCGATACCTCGTTGAGTGACTAGGTATCCCAGGAATTGGCCAAACGATACACCGAACATGCATTTACTTGGATTCAACTTCATGCAATACTGGCAGAGTAGGCTAAATGCCTCAGTGAGATTCTTGATGTGGTCTGCTCGCTTAGGGGCTTGACCAGCATGTTGTCCACGTAGACTTCCATGGTTTTGCCAATATGCTCATTGAAAATTTTATTCACGAGCCTTTGGTATGTTGCTCCGGCATTCTTCAGCCCAAAGGGCATGACCTTGTAGTAGTAGGTCCCTATCTGGATGATGAAAGAGGTTTTCGCCTTGTCATCCTCGTGTATCAGGATTTGGTTATAGCCTGAGTAGGCGTCCATGAAGCTGAGCAGCTGATTGCCGGAAGTTGAGTCCACAAGCTGGTCGATTCTCGGAATTGGGAAGTTATCTTTAGGGCAGGCTTTGTTAAGGTTGGTGTAATCGACGCAAACTCTCCACTTGCCCTTTTCTTGTTTCGCCACCAGAACAACGTTGGCTAGCTATTCTGAGTAGGAGACCTCTTCAATGAAGCCGACAGCTAGAAGCTTATCGATCTTGGCTTCAACGATCGCAACTCGCTCAGGAGCGAAGTTGCGTCTCTTCTGCACCACGGGTTTGCTGGCGGGGTTGACATGGAGTCGGTGGCAGATGATTTTCAGGTCAATGCTAGGCATGTTAGATGGCGACCACTCGAACATGTGTTTGTTGTTCTGGAGGAAGGTGGTCAGCTCCACCTTCTCGTCTAGGCTTAGGCGCTAGCCGATCCGCGCTTCCAACCTTCTTCAAGGGAGCCTTCCGGGCGGATTCCCTTGTCTCGATCCTTCTCATCTGGATTCCGACACGAGCCGATCTGCGCTTCTTTGTCTGGCGGGCTAGGATCATGGGGTACTAACTCAACGTCATCCTCAAGCTTCCAACCCTTTTAAGGGGAGTCTTCCGGGCGGATTCCCTCGCCTTGATCCTGGCTCCTTAATTGCTATTATGAGGTAGCAACTCCCCTCCCGTTCGAGCTTGCTTGTTTGCTAGGAGTGTGTCCTGCCACGTCAGTAGCCTGCATTACTGGTGTGAACTGCAACTGCTTGCTCTTCTTGAGCCCTTGGGCTATGCATCTCCTCGCCATGGCTTGGTCGTTGTTGATCTGCCCGATCCCGCCCCAGGGATGGGGTAGCGGATCTTCTGGTGTAGAGCAGATGTGATGGCTTCGATCTTGCTGATCCACGGTCAGCCCAAGATTCCGTTGTAGGGAGAGACCTCGTTGATGACCATGAAGGTTTGCGAGCAGACTACTGGGGATGAGTGGACGTCTAGGTCAATCGTTCCAACAGTGATTGACGTGGCCCCGTTGAAGCCAGTGAGTGATTTGGCAAGTTTGCTGATATTGGGCTCCAATCACATCTGTTGGATAAGAGATAGTTGTAAGATATTAGCTGCGCTAACCTCGTCCACATGAACTCGCTTGATCACAGCTTGTTGCAAATTACTAGGGCGTCATTATGCGAGAGATCAAGCCCGATCAAGTCCTTCTGAAAGCCGATGATGGATGTATCTGCAATGACCGGTACGCCCGTTGTGACTTGGGAGACATAAGTCGCCTACGCGATCTTTCTCTTGCGCTCCTTGGTGGTTAGCCCGAACTCTTAGGAGTCAGCTAGAATGGTGTTGATTCATATGACCTTTTGGGGAGGTTCCTTGGTAGCCGCATCACGATCCTCGATCTGTTGGATGACCTTCTTTGCGACGAATTCTATGCAATGGCCGTCTCTGACCAGCTTCTCAAGGTGCCTTTTCCAGGCGTTGCAGTTGTTTGTGTAATGACCGTGCTCACCCACGGCTTGTCCTTCACTTGTGCCAGGATCTGGTGGATTGGAATAGTGAACTCAGTGAAGGTTCCTGTTTCCGAGCCTCCCTCTTTGGGTCGTGATCTGCGCTAGTCTCTGGCTTTGTGCTTGAACTTGTTGCTCTTTTGGCTCGCTTGCCTTGTCGGGTGATCAGCTTGCTTACTATCTTTCTTTGCGGCAATTCAGTCATCGTCCCAGAGTGAGTAGAGTTCTGCCCTCGCGAAAACTTCTGCCAAGGTTTGGCTCGGAGTTATGGCCAGCTCACGGTATAGCTCATGTTCAGTTGGCAAGCCCTTCTTGTAAGCTGAGGATGCAACTTGGTCATTGCATCCTATGATTGTTTGTGCCTAGTAAGTCACGGCCATGAATTGGCCGGGGGAACTTCTCCTCTCAGCCTCAAGCTGAAACGCAGCGTTTTGTCAAGGTGTTTGGCTTTCCAGAGAAACAAGAAAAATCGCCAAGGCATGGTTATCTCGGCCAAGGTTACAGGCCGAGGCCGAGACCGAGCAAGGTCACGGCCAAAGGCATTAAACTCAGATCATCACGTGACAGCAGGGTCCTACGCTCCATTTAATGAAGCAAGGTCTCTGTTTATTGCAGCAAACCCACTGGCCAAGAATGAGCATTTAATGCACGAGGGAAGGTGGGAAGTGACTGGAGTCAGGATTTGGTGACAAAGATCAGAGTGATTAGACGCCAACATTCTCACAAAGCTCTTTGCAGCTTGAGAGATTAGGTAATTGGCTATCAGAGCAATAAATGCGTCTCCACGGCCAGAAGCGCAGAACCCACGATCAGGGCGGCGGCCGAGATTCACCGGGATTCATGGAGTCACACCACCATACTTCACGATCCCAAATGTCGATTAGACTACCCACTTGGCGTAATCAGGCTCCACCATGCAGATTTTCAGCCTCGATTACCCCTCCAAGAGCTCTGCCTATAAATACAAGACTCAGGACTACTTTCAAAGGGTTCAAACACCAAACAAAAGCCTCCCACGGAGCAACTTATATTTTCCTGTAATGCACTTTCAATATCTTTACTTGCTTTCCTAGGAGTAGTGTTAGTCTGTAAGGAAAATCCATTCATCATATATCAAACGACCCTTGATTTTCAAGGCGCCGGAGCACCACCCTTGTTGTTCGTTCACTCACCCCATATATCATACGACCGCCGCTCATCGAGTAGCGCGCCGGAGCATCGCCCTAAACCCACCAAACACCACCACTCAACGGCCTTGTAGTTCAGGCCGTGAACCTTACAGCCGAGACTAGTTCCTCTCTCGGCTACAATCGTTTGATTAGAAGACGAGTCCAAACAGGCGCACCATCTAAACACTTACACCCGCTTCAAACATCTCGACGCACGGTTAGACCATGCTGGCACGCCCGCGCACAAACACACCCCGTCCAAAAGCAGGAAACCGCGTGTTAACGCGAATCCCCTCGGCCCGGAAACCCAGGCCGTGAGATTTGCGCGGCAGACAATGATGTTCCCCTTCTCAGCCTTAAACCATCTGAGGTAGTGTTCGGTTCATTTTTACACATGATTTATCATGTTATTCACCTAATATTTTGAGTTAGTTCTTAACATTTTATAGCTTTTTACTTCCTTTTTGTGTTTTCATAGGTTTTACCTTGGTTAGAATGAAAATGAGCTAAAAGTGCATTATTGGTTATAAATTCTGATTTTGTTCATTTTCGTAGGCCAACTTCTTGGCCTTGGATTAGCATGCTCTGGTGCTCGGATGAGGTGAAGATCTTCATGAAACTTGTTCCAATGGATGTTAAGCACAACACGTCCAAATTTGAGTTCCATTGGACAAGTATAGCTTATCCAACTGATCCTACATGTTACCGCAGCTCTAGAGATTTGTCTTGGGCCAGTTTTTTCCTCCGTAGTGTCATCTTGATTCTACTTGTTACCATACCATTTGGTAACAAGAAATTACTTTGGTTAAGAGATATTTTCTGACAATGAGCATCTTTGTGAAGACAAGAACAAAGAAGCCCATCATGGCAAGGGGACAAGGTTTAAGGCTTAACAAAGGTTGATTTTTATATTAAAGTAAAAGCTGGAAAGGAGGAGAGAAGGGAGCAAAGAAGGAGCCAGCCATTGGGATCAGAATCATTCTACAATTTTGTAGAGATTTTTGGGAGCTTAGAGATAGGGAGCTCAAGGAGGAAGACAAGGGCAACAAAGCAAGAAGTGGAAGAGATTTCCACCATTGAAGACCTTGAGCTCCCATTTTCACAAAATCTGTAAACTCTTTCTAGTTTTGTTTTGAGTTTGTATTTGAAATAAGTATGAGGAACTAAACTGCATAGCTAGGGCTTAGGTTGAAGCCCTAAACATGAATACCTTATTGTTTTGATACTTGAGTGTATGAATTTTTAGATGTTGTTGATGGATCCCATTCACTAATTGAATCTTATGATATGTGTTTGCTTTTTTTGATTGATCACCTTAGGTTGTATGCATGTAGCTAAAGTTGAGAAGTTATGTAAGATACCCAAGAACATAATTTCTAATTAGCAACAAATGATTGAACTTGTTTAAGTGAGCATCATGTGAATTGGTCTCTTGACAACAATTGATGAATTCCTCTTCACTAAAATAATATATCCTTGATGTATGTTTTTCTTTGATTGATCACCTTTGAAAGCATGCTTCTTGAGGTTGTTGGGATTATCTGATTATGTGTTTCTTCATGTTTTCCTAAGCAATAAATGGATGAAGTAAGAATCATCCATGTGAATTGGTTTCTTGAATACCTAATGTAAATATCATGCTATTAGGGTTCTTGTGATGTTCATATTCTCTTTGAACTTAATGGGTTTTTCTTGTAATTGAATTGAAGTTCTAAGCACACCTAGATTTGGTTATATGGAAGGCACAAATATTGTAGCACTAGCCCTGCACTTTACGTATATTAGAGAGAATCAATGCGTCTTGAGCCACTAGTCCCGATCTTGATTGCGAACATCTTCATCAATACGTTTAGAGTTTATCACTTGAGTGTCCATGAACATGGGTAGAATTGTTTAGGGTGGATTCTAAAACCCTAGTGTTTGTTACATTTTTGGAAACGTTGGGTGGATTCTGAAACCCTTGAGCCACTATTTCCATAACTGTTTTTGACTTTTGGTCCGCTTTGTGTTCTTTGTTTTTTTGTGCTGAATCCAACCGTATAAAGAACTTGAAATTTGGACAAACGGTTGGAAAGTTATAGGTCAAAAACTGGACAGAGGTCGAAACTGAAAAACAGAGAAAACGAATCTGCCAAAAAACGACCAGTCGTTACTGTTCAGGAGACCGGTCGCCAGCCAATTTTCCAGAAAATGACCAGTCGTAACTGTTCACGACCGGTCGCTAGCACTGTTCATGCACTATTCACAGGTGATAAACAGGTGATATAGTGGTGATAAAAGGGTAATAGAAAGTGTTGTTTGTGTTTTTCTTTGGTTTCTTGTTTTGTTTCTTTTCTTTTACCTTTCTTTAATCATTTTTAGTTTCCAATTTGTTTTGTGCATTTGTGTGTGTTAAATAAGTGTTCTTTACATACTCAAATTAGAACTTGTAGGAAACCGACAGTTCTTCGTGGGATCGACCCCGTACTTACATAATCTATACCTCAATAGATTCATGCACTTGTGGGTATTTTTAATTGGTTGTTTGCACATTAATTTGTGTTGATTAAATAATACAACAGGTAGTCTCGAAGAGACTCGTCTGGTTTCTTGCGGAGGCTGAACAAGTGGTTGGCATGCTTTCTAACCGTCTTGTAGGAGGTGTACTCCTTTGTGAAGATGAGGGCGAACTCCTTGAAGTTGCATATCGACGCGGGCGGTAGAGTGTGAAACCAGTCTTGAGCTACTCCTCACAAAGTCATCGCGAACACTTTGCACATCAGGGCGTCGTCTGCCTTCTACAAGATTATGACGCTCTTGAAGTGCCTCAAATGGCTCTCAGGGTCAGAGTCTCCCTTGAACGGAGTGATGGATGGCGTTGTGAACCACTTTGGTGGCAGAGCCTGTTCCACCTCATCGGTAAAGGGCGAGCAATTGACTTGATCAATTTCCATGCGCTAGGCCTCCTCCGTGCTTCCTTTAAGTTGGAGACCCTGGAGGTGGTCATTCACTAACTTCTTGACATCCTCTGCCCATAGGGCTGGTGGCTCGGGTCAATGTCTTCGGTGCCTCGAGCGCCGCTGGTTAACTTCCTCCCCAGCCTCCAAGGGTCGATCCCCTTGGTTGCTCTGCCCCTGGGGCAGATTAGGAGATTGAGCTTGTGAGGAGTCCTCTATGACTTGTCGCCGTGTGTTGGTCCTCGAGCGGGCTGGTGAGTGTCAATCGTTGTGCTCGTCACGCGGTTGTTCACGAACTCGAGCTCCTTGTGTGCCCAACCTAGATTGGATACTTCCTTGTGGGCCCAAGCAAGAGTGGACATTGGACTGTAGGCCCAGCCTCTCGAGTACATTGGTCCTTGGACCTAACCTTGAACGGATCATCGACTGGCTTAGAGTACGACTTGCAGATGTCTGCGCCTCATCGGCACAATCTCATTCTCTCCCATGCCCTTTTGCCCCTGTCTAACTAGCTTGGGATCTCTCGAACTGCTCGTTGGCATGCTCGTGCGTCCTCATCTCCTCATCACGGGGTCCAAGGTTAAGGCCTTGGTTCAAGTTGATCTGCCTGAATAGCTGGCCAATCAGGTTGTTTTGATCGTCGACTCTTTGTGTGAGCTGATCAACCCGTGAGTTAAGGTCTACCTAACCAGAGGTGTGCATCGGGGCCAATGGCATATGGGCTAGGGCTCCATTAGACGCGGACACAGGTGCATACGTCAAGTGTGGTGGCAGAGGAGGGAGAGAATGGAATTGCTCCAAGACTGGGACAACGTCGAAGTAGCCATGGGGCTGTGCAGCAAATCCGGCAGCTAAGTGGTTGTGTTCCGACGGCAGGATGGCGTGGCAGAGCAGCTCTGGTCGCTAGCGCTTGTGGCTGCAAGGCTGTGAAGGTCACGGGACCTTGCAACGACTATTCTGCAATTTCAGCAGCTGTCTGCGGCGGCTGTTTTGCAATTCCGGCAGTTGGAGGTGGCTGCAAAGCACTAGGAGGCAGCCGCAAGGCGTTGGTAGCCATGCTTCCATGCGGTTGCAATGAGGTTTCCACCATGAAACCATGAGACGGGTCCGTTGTGGTGGTGTTACTCTTCGTATGTCTTTTATCAACCATGATTGTTTGAAAAAAAAAGGGTGTGGAAAATGGATTTAGAGCACACTTGGAGTATAATTTCGCGCTCTCAATGAAAGCACCAATTTGTTGGAGCAAATTTCTTCCCACGAGAATATTCGATTGAAAGATCCCCCTTTCTTCTTCGCCTCCTCCTTCTCCCTGCAAAATAAATCAAAGTAAAAGGACCACACCCGGGGGTGTTGGCCAAAGGCCTTTCGATGCCTAAGTTAGATTGGGTGTTTCAAGGAAAACTGGGGTGGCCGGAGCCGTGTGTGGTGGCCGGAGCCTTGTGTGAGGGAGAGAAAGAATATGGTGGCTAAGGTTTGTGAGGGATAATTTCTGCAGAGTTTCAGTAGGAATTTAGACGTACCTGAACCCTTGTGTGGCGCCAAGTATTTATAGGGGCCTCAGAGGCTAGGGTTTCAGAGGAATAATTCCGTAGATGGAAAGGAATTATTTCTCCCCGATTAGGCGAGATTTGATTAATTAGGGATTTGATTTATTTGATTTAAATCAAATCCCTAATTGTGGTAGGTGATGAGCACATAATTATTACATTTGTTATCCCTAAATTTAAATTGTTAGTGCTTTAGTTAATTTGTTTAAAGTCTTTTTATTCTTCTTTTTAGGTGGAGCTTACAAACATTTAAATGCAATTAGAAGTTGTTAATAAACAAATAAATGAATGAAGAAGTGGTGATGGCATTGATATAAATAAAACAAAAGCATTGAAGTGTGGCAGCCAAACAAATGAGGATGAAGATTTGGAGGGTGCTGCCGGCACTAGAGGAAAATAAACAAGGGAAGCAAAATGGTGATTGGCTTGGCGGCAAGGTGGATGAACAAAATAAATGAAGAAATATTTTATTGGCTTTGTAGCAAGGTGGAATAATAGTTCAATCAAAGAAAGTTGCAACATGAGCAATTCCCATTCTCTATAAATAGAGTGTTGCCGTAGAAGGAAAATACACCCAAGCTTCACAACTCAAGATTTCTCTCTTTCCTCCATCTTTCTAAGTTTTAATTTCTGTTTTTAGTTTTATTTTATTATGGGGAACTAACTCCCTAGCTAAGGCCAGGGAGAAAGCTTTTAATATAAGTGTGTAATTTTTATTAGTTTGATCCAAACTTAAGCTTTAATGTGAATTTGTAGTTTTTGTTCAAATGGAATTTGTAGTTTCTTTTTAATTAATTGATGAATGTTTGATAATCTATTTCATGGGTTCAATCATGTTTTTCCCATTGTGTAGTAAAAACTTTCATGCTTTTAAAAGAGAAGAGAATTAATAAAGATTAATAGAATTTTGATGAAGATTATTTTTTGATAGTTTGTTGCCAATGGTACAAGTTATGCTTAGAATACTTATAAAGGAAATTAAAAAGAGCTTTAATTATTTTGAACAACTACAATGGAAAATATTTTGTGGATCAAATTAATAAGAGTTGCATGCTTATGTTAAAAGTGGAACCCCAATGCCTTAGTGTTTTAATCAATTAAATTTCTCTAAATCAAATCTTGCATAAATCTACCTCTCAATCATACTTGTTCTTTTTCATC
The DNA here is from genome assembly GCA_005406145.1 of Prunus yedoensis. Classification (NCBI taxonomy): domain Eukaryota; kingdom Viridiplantae; phylum Streptophyta; class Magnoliopsida; order Rosales; family Rosaceae; genus Prunus; species Prunus yedoensis. Next base: position 18,333 of record BJCG01001415.1, read on the forward strand.
TCTGTTATTTTCTTTATACTGCTCTCTGTGGATACGACACTTGGACTTCCGAGCTACACTGCTATACGACACCTCCCTTGGGTTTTGCAAGTGGTGCGAACAGTAGGAATCAAATCAATCCCAATTTAATTAGGTAACTCCCAATTATGTCAAATAATCCCCAAATGGAAGGAATTATTTGACCTAGGATTTTGATTTAATTCGGTTCCCACAATGAGTAAATTAGCAAACACAAACACCAAAACTGCATAATGAGATGAGAGTTTCCCAAAACTCCATTTCGTAAATTTGCATGCCTAATCAGTGCCGGGTTTGGATAATTTACTGTTCATTTTGTTCTACTTTTCTGCTATTTTGGTATATTAGGACTTCTCTTTTTGTTTTTGTTTTTTGTTTGTTTTGTTTGGTTGATATCCTGATCTTAACCATAAAAAAAAAAAAACACAAAGAACAAGTTTATAGTCAATTACCAGAACAGAGGGCACGCGGTATAGGACTTCTGAACCAGAAAAATCACTCTGCAGCTTCACTTTAACCACATGGGGATCCTGGAGGACAGTGGTACCAAACACCCCTCAATTTAGTCAAATGCCAGTGAGCTCTGCATATATGCCGGTTTAGATTGTGCCATTTTGTGGCAAATACTAGGCCAAAAGGCATCAAAACTTGTTTGAGCAAGCGGGGGCCCAAAAATGACTTTCTCCCTAATGTCAATGGAGGCTACATATTTTCAACAAGGTCAAGGATATTGTATGGTACTGGAAAAGGTTTAGATTTTTAAAATTTTATCATTAAGATGATTAAGGATAATAGTTAAGATAACACGAAGTTGGTTCACCTCTCTAGGTTTATTTGTCAATACTATCAATTACTATTTAGACTTTGATGCTACTATTTATTTTGAATTATTTTCCATCTCATTTTATTGTTCAAATTCAGAGGCTGCCTCCTCTTGAGCAAAACCCATCGAAGAAGACATCCAATCAATATTGTGCCTTCCATGGGGACAAGACTACCACTTCTTCCAGGAATCGGTCAAGCAAGGTTATTGTTGTGCGGAAATACTCCAAGACCTTGTCATTAATTAACTATGTGACGGCACATACACAAACCCCTAAGAGAATGACACATGCACACATCGGAGAGAGTAAACAAACACACAAGAACACAAAGATTTATAGAGGTTCGACTTGGTGCCTACATCCTCTTGGTGATTCACCCAAGAAATTTACTAGTATGTAAGAACAACTTTCATTACAAACTTAAACCCCCTTCTGTCAGTTGCTTCCTCTCACACACACACACAAGCTTTTTTTTTTTTTTTAAGATTGATTAGTTGGTTAGTATTATTGTTGTTGTGTTGTTGAAAGGTTTTGAATATTCTTGATGCTTTTCATTGAACATCGTATGATAATTATATACAGAGGAATCTCCTCACAATCTCCTCCTAGCAATTAGCTTTCTTGCTGTAAATCGGATTGTATTTATATCTATATTATTTTCTACCTTAAGTAAACTTCTATATTTGTATAAATAGGGACTTTGTATAATTTTTTTAATACAAGGAAATATATTCTCTACATGAATTATATGACATGATTGTTGACGCAAGGTTATAGGGGGCCTCGACGCAAAGGTAACATCATGATTTTTCATCATCTCTTTGTTATACTCAGCTGATGAAATCAAATAACTATGGTTGAAACTTCTCCAAGCCTCAGGTGCATAATGGGTCCATATGTCTTGGTCAGTCTCTTAGTTTATGTATGTTTGCCTCGTTCCTTATTTTCAGCACCAAAAGATAAAGAAACATTTACATCCATGCATATATAACATAGGATGTATCTATGTCTTTTTCTGAGCAAAGATTCCGCAAACTTGATTGGTATCATTTCCTTTTATTATAATAATACTATTGTTATTCTTCATGTGCAATCGTTTCAGTTCTGTTTACTAATAAGTCCCACGCCCACTAGAAATGAAGGGCTCTGGCAAGTGTTGTATTAGTCCACAGATAGTGCACAGAAAGAATATAGAATTCAACAATTGGCCAATCCGAGGTATTAAAATTTAATCGGGATGTTGCCATGTTTTTCCTGGTGGTAAGATTCCTCCAATGAATATTTGTATAAACTCCCACCCCGAACTGGTTGTACTAAAAAAAATTAAAAATGAAAAATGCATGCAATTCCACTAGGAAGCCACTATAATCCAACTCTCCTGTATTTTCCTCATGGACCTTCAATGGCCTTCCTTCCAAGTCATGTTTGCCTTCTTGCTAAACCCTAAAATCATGGTCCATAAAATAGGGAAGAGAGGCAAAACCAGTACTCTGCTTCAAACCATCCCCAGGGCCATGGAAGCTACCCCTAATAGGAAATGACTAAAACGTCTGACTTCCCATGCGCTTACTAAAATGTAAGAGAAATAATTGCTTCAATTGAAATTCTTAACTCCCCTGTTATTAAGTTATACTCTTGGCAATGTACCATATTTTGGACTAATCAAACACTTGGCAGAGCCCTTTGAAAATAAAGATTTATATATCCTCGAGATTCCAAGTTATCCTTTGAAAATAAAGAAAATAGAAAATGTGAAACGATCTCACCTTTGTTAATTGAGGTTGTTAATTATTAAGTACCGCTGGAAAAGGATACCAATCAGATTTTTATTTTTATTTTTTTTCAAAACCAATCAGATTTAGAACGCGTGCAATCTGACCAACGCATTGACATTTTGTTTTGTATACTATTTATTTCAAGTAAATTGATTGCTCCAAAGCTACCTCTGACAAAATATTTATTTCAAGCAATAATACAAGACCTTAAGACAACTATCAACGAACAACCATACTCAGACAAACAGCTCTGAAATATTATTACTTACAAGAAAGAGATATTAATCAGTTGAGAAGTAACCTTTGTTTAAGAAGAAGGTTACTGCATCATTTCTTATACTCCAGAGTACCCCTTGTTTTCCTCATGGAGATTCAGTGCCCTTCCTTCCAAGTCCTGTTAGCCTTCTTCCTCTTTATGATCATGGTACTGAAAATAGGGAAGATCAGAGGCAAAACCAAGTACTCAGCCTCAAATCTACCGCCAGGGCCATGGAAGCTACCCGTTATAGGAAACCTGCACCAGCTCGCTGGCTCTCTACCACATCATAGACTAAGAGACTTGGCCAAGAAATATGGACCGCTTATGCACCTAAAGCTTGGAGAAGTTTCCGCCCGTAGTAGTAGTTTCATCAGCAGAGTTTGCCAAAGAGGTGATGAAAACTCATGATCTTATCTTTGCATCCAGGCCCCATGTCCTTGCCACTAGGATCTTGTCTTACGATTCTACAAACCTTGCCTTTGCACCATATGGTGAATACTGGAGACAACTACGAAAAATTTGCACTCTAGAGCTTTTAAGTGCAAAACGTGTTCGATCTTACCGACCTATTAGGGAAGAAGAGGTACGGAATCTCATTAAATCGATTGCCTCAAGAGCAGGATCACCTATCAATCTTACACGGGAAATTTACTCATCGGCATTCACAATCACTTCGAGAGCAGCCTTTGGTAAAAAGACCAGGGATCAAGAAAAATTTATATACATTGTGAAGGAAGCTGCAAAGGCAGCATCTGGCTTCGCTCTTGCAGATGTTTTTCCTTCTGTCAGTTTGCTTCATCTCTTAAGTGGAATGAGGCCTAAACTTGAGAGCTGCTGCATAAAGAAGCTGACAGGATAATGGGAAACATCATCAAAGAGCATCAAAGGGATACGGTAACTACAAAAAGTGGCGAGGGTGAAGCGGAGGAAGACCTGGTAGATGTTCTCCTTAAATTTCATGAGCATGGAAATGAGCTTGAGTTTTCCCTAACTACAGAGAACATCAAAGCAGTTATCTTGGTAAGTACACACAACCCTTGATATCATGCTTTAATAAGTCAAATCACTTTTTGAAATTTCAATTTTTTTTTACTCCAAAAACTATATCAATTCTTTTCTTAATCTATATGACATCAATAAACTATTATATGCTTTGGTATTGAACCTTTTGGAGCCACACACCTTCGGATGGTTTAGGGCCCGTCAGTAATGTTTTGGGAGAATATTTTCAGAGAATGAAAACAAGAAAACAAATTTGCATTTTTAGGAAATGAAAATGCGTCCGATAGATTAATTAGAAAACATCTTTAGAAAATAAAACAGTGAAAATGTGTCTGGTAGTACAATATTTTTCAGGTGTATTTTTGATAATTTCAGTTCTAATTTTTTTTTTAATTATGATATTTTTAGAGGCTAAAATTTTATAAACAATGAAAAAAAATTAAACCCCAAAAACTATCTTATCTCCTTTCTTTTTTTCTTCTTTTTCTCTTTCTCTCTCCTTCTTTTCTTCTTCTTTCTTCACATGGCTATTCTTTTTTCTCCTCATTCCTCCTTTCCTTTCACAAGGCCTGTTTTTTTTTTTTTTTTCTCCTTTTCTCCTCTTTTCTCTTCCTTTCCTTCCCCACCCAGTCCTCCTTCCTTCTATGGCCATGAATCCCATACACCCACCCATCCACTCTCTCTCTCTCTCTCTCTAGTTTCACTAATTAATGGTTGTGCTGGTTTGATGGGTGATGATGGTGGTTGTGCGGGGTAAGTGGTGGTTCTTTCTTCCTCTATGTTTTTCTTTCTTTTCTTCTTCCTCTGTATTTTTTTTTTTCTTAGTTTGCAGATTTGTGTTATTTGGGTTGGAGAAGATGAGAGGTCAAGAAAGGGGGAGAGAAGAGAAGGGTGAGAGAGGAGAGAAGAATTTTGGTTTTGGTCTGAGAGGGAGAGAGATAGAGCGAGAGATGTGTTTTGAGCATTGTTTCTGGGAGAACAAAAACACTTTTTTCTGTTTTGTAGAAGTAAAACGTGAAGTTGGTCTCATTTTATGAAACATTTTCAATGTTTTCTGTTTTTGCCCACCAAACATTTTTGCTTTGTTTTTGTTTTTTGAAAGTGAAAAATGGGCCTTTAAAAACGTAAATGAACGGGCCTTAGTCTCTGGTACAACATGATGTAGTACAACCCATAGGTATTAATTAATCACTAACAATCGAACAGAGAAGAATATAAGAGATGAGGAGAAGGTATTATATAGATCGAAAAGATGAGACAAAGGGCAGAAACAGTAGACAAAGAAGAATATCGGATGTCGAGGAGAAGAAAATATAGATCGATGGAAGAAATCAAAGAGTCTAGGAAAATGTTTACTCAACATTCAAATATGAATTTTACAGAACTACATGGGGTATTTATAGCAAACTATAAAAACCTAGGTACATAATAGGATAAAAATCCCTTGCTTAAATCGAAAATCCTAACTCAAATAAAATAGGAAACTTAAAACTAGAAACCTGGAATCTGGAAATCTAGAAAAGTAGACATCCCACTAGAATTTGGAAAACTAGAGAATCTTGGAAACTAACAAATATATAGGAAACTAATAAATTTGGGTCCAACGCGTCCTGCATCACAAAATAATGATCTGCATCCACATAGTCAAATACTGTCTGGTTTGGACTTAATCCAACCTCACAAACTTAAATAGGCCTCAAACTTTTGGAAATATAGATATGACACTTCACTTTTAACTTCACCACGCATTGTGAGACTCAATAGTTGTGTCACCTCACCATATCTTCCAATCACCTCGACCGCGTCAAGTAAACTTGGCCACCATAGTGAAGGGATCTTGGGTCTCTGATGCAGTTCAACTAGAATTTGCATAGAATTGGGATTGGAATAACAAGATACAAGCTAAAAGAGAAGCTTTGACAGCTAACTCAATGGTTTTTTTTATTCAAACTTGGATTACGAGAGTTGTCCATACAACGTACTTATGGAGATAATCTCAACAGAAGATTGAAACCACATTAATTTAATGACTGACAGCAAGTCCTAAGTCCCAGTCCAACAAAAGAGTTCCCAAGTATTGAATATACTCATCTTGAAACCTAATAGATTTCCTAGCATCTGTCTTGGGCTTATTCCTTGCTATGCTAGAATCATTAAGTGATTGGGCATTGGAAGTAGTTTCGCAAGCAGATTCATAATCTAGTTAAGCAAATTCAGCTAATCCTTCAACCGTCCAAAGCTTCTACAACTAGTTCTTCAAGTATATATATGTTTGTAAGGGACAACATTGTGCTGTCTATATATCTTTTATTCGAAACCATATACAACTTATCTACTTGAAAAAGGTGGTTAAAATTCTTCATGCATTCTAATCATACATTATCTTAAAACTGTTGATTGAAACTCCAATGTGTAGCATTTTCAAGATGAGTGATTTACTGATGAGAGTGTTTCACATGTGTCTATTGTTCTCCATAATCATTACCTGATATTTAAGACACTCTTACGAGTCAACATTTATAACTTGTGAATGAGCTTACTTGGGTACAAAAATAATGGTTTTCTTCTTTTAAGATTATTTATAATATTTTTCAATTTACTTAGAATTGTTTGAAATTCATAGAGGAAACTAGTTTTTGATCATTTAATAAATTAATTACTTTCAGGATATTTGCTGCTGGGAGTGAGACATCATCTACAGCTGTAGATTGGGCAATAGCAGAAATGATAAAAAATCCAAGACATAATGAACATGGCACAGAATGAGGTGAGGGAAGTGTATAATAGAAAAGGACAGGTAGAGAAACATGCATTAGAGAGATGAAATATTTAAACTTAGTTTCAAGGAAACACTGAGGTTACACCCCCGGTTCCCCTGTTACTTCCAAGAGAATGCGGAGAGAAATGCGAGATTGATGGATATGAAATACCTGTGAAATCCAAGGTAATTGTGAATGCATGGGCAATTGGTAGAGATCCCAATTACTGGAATGAGCCTGAGAGCTTTAATCCCGATAGGTTCCTTGATAGCTCGATTGACTACAAGGGAGCAAATTTGAATATATCCCATTTGGTGCTGGAAGGAGAATGTGCCCTGGCGTGTCATTTGGTCTGGCCAACGTTGAGCTCCCACTTGCATTGTTGTTATACCATTTTGATTGGAAACTCCCCAATGGGATGAAGCATGAGGACCTGGACATGACTGAGGCCTTTGGCGCTACAGTCAAAAGAAAAGACGATCTGCACTTGATTCCCATTCCTTATCATCCTCCCTACCGAAAAATCCCAAGTATAAGGTGTTTAACTGTTTGTATTTATCTGAGAGTAATCGTCGTTGTTTGTTTATGTTATCCCATGTTGTAAGAACTACAAGGCCTAGTGTCAGTATTTAATTAAGAACCATGCATATTGCATTTCTATCATCATGAGTAAACTGGCAGAAACACAAACACCAAAACTGCATAATGAGATGAGAGTTTCCCAAAACTCCATTTCGTAAATTTTCAAGTCCTCAATAAGGGACCAAGGAGAGTCTGGTTCATTGAAACATACAATGGAGTCACTTATGACGTGCTACTCTTGGGTTCTTCGAAAGATCAATCAGCCCAATTCAGGGGGCAGTATGATCATTTCAATTAGTGTTGGAAACTGATAGCCCAAACAAACGGTAGTCATTTACAAGAAGGTATCTTGGTCAACGTCATCATCTACTCCATCAAAAGGCAAAATGGGAAGAAAAGCAATGCCAACCTCACAATTCAACAAGTGAATGGTGTACTCAAAGCAACTCTCCCAAAACCAAACTCAAAAGTTTCTGAACCTTCACTTCGCACTAACTCGAACAATCAATGTTTAGAGGAGATGACGTGAGTACAGAGGCTTTTCACGTCTTAGTGTTCAAACTCCCAAGGACAAAAAGCCATCATGACCTTAGTCTTTCAATGTTCGGAGGATCTTTCGATAATCAACAAGGAAGGTTCACAAAAAAAAAAAGGAAGATCAAGATTCAATGAAAGGCAATTTTAACAAAATCTCAAAAGGGTTAAAAGGGAACAACGACATAGCTCAAGTCAACTACATCTCCGCCAAGGAGAAGATTTGAAGCGAGTAATTGGTTTTGCCTCTCTTCCTATTTTCAGCACCAAAATCAGAAGGAGCAAGAAGGTAAACAAGACCTTTAAGGAAGGGAGCCACTGAAGCTCCATGAGGAAAACAAAGGTGAATTTTGATTGCAGTGGCTTAT
>BJCG01001416.1:0-41656 GCA_005406145.1 Prunus yedoensis
TAGGAAAATATCTAGTTTGCTACAACACTTAGATAAACCCACATCAGTAAAAAGCCCAAAATAAAAACAAATGGGTTGTTTCCAGCAGCTTGACGAAAGCCCATTGAATGTTGGAAATAGCATGTTAATAACCCAATACTATACACAAAGCCCAGCCCAGCACTTTATAAAGTCCAGCATCGTGTCCCACCCTTATCAGAATTCCAAGGTGGTCAACAAGGAGCCATGGCAGGGACCAAAGGAAATCTATGTATGTAGAAGGAATACCCACTGGACAAAAGACTTCATCCATTCTCTCCTTTCCTCTGCGAGCTCCAGTTTGAAAACCAAGGGAAAAAGCAAGTGGCGCCTCTCCCCCATGGGGAGACCAGTTGTATGGAAAACCTGGAACTCAAAGGGGCTTGCACTCCATGGAAGAGATTTCACCAAAGGGAATGATGGAGACAAGTGAAGGAAAAAGTGGGAATGGAGATTGATAGAATTAGAGTCCTAAGCGCCTATAAAAGAAAGCTCCCTCTACCCAGCAAATACACACCATTCCAGAGCAAGACCAAGCTTTGGCAAGCAAACTGGAATTTACCCCAGCTTTTATTCCTTCGTTTTCTCTCTCTTCTGAGATAGAAATCCTCCTAATTTTCCCTTCTTCCACTCTAAACCTTCTTTTTCTAAAGAAACTCATGCTTTGATCTCTCTCTCTCTCAAATTGCTAAACTTGTGAAGGCTTAGCTCTCATGCCACAAGCTACTCAAGCTAAGTCACTAATAATTTGAGCGTCTTCTGGTTGTTGGTGAAAATAACCCAAACGTATTTTTTAAGGCTTCAGCAAGTCTTCAAAATTCTTTTGGGAGCTTGGTTCTTGAACTCATGCATCAAAAGGTCTTGTTTCGTTTTCTTCTTACGACAGCCCAAGCCCATTCGTCAGGCTGTTTGAATAAAAAGACCCTACCCATGTTGACAGTTGGTTTCTCCTAATTCATACGATATCCATCTCTCGGGCTCAACCAAAAATATTATTAATTACAACCCATTCTCTCTCGAACAATGGATTTAGAAAACCAAGAACCCATTAAGTTCTATGAGAACCTACAAGAAAACTGCATGAGTCATGTTAGTCCCTCTCAGGCACTCATTCAAGTCATGGTATTTGTAACAAGAAGCAAACACCAAACATCTCCTCTCGGTCTCCGCTTGGATCATCAATTAATATTAGCTAGATATTTAAATCATTAAGAACAGTAACAAATACTCACATGGGATAATAATTCACACCCTATTTATGGCCCACATTGCTCAAATTTTTTGAGTCCGTGGTTGTAAGTGGACCCCAATATTGCATAATATGGTCTAAAAATGCAAAAAAAAAAAAAAAAACTTATCTATAATGGGATTAACACTATTTTGCTATCCCGAACTAACAAACACAATGACACGTGAAAAAATTATCCTACGTGTAATAACCCAATCCTAATTAAATTTTTAATTATTAATTTATTCTGGTAAAAAGACTATTTGCCCTTGGAACATTTTATCAGTATAAAAGTTGAATTTTTGATCGGGAAGGAATTTGAAAATTTCAACTAGACTGTTGCGTAGAGCACGTCGAGATGAGTCTGTAGACACGTAGTGGGCTCAAAATGGATTTGTAACGAAAAAGATACGATCAAAATACACTTAATGGCACAATCGTAAATAACCTGAAATTTTTTAAAAAAAAATTCCAGAAAGCCCTCTCTCTCCTCTCTCTCTCTCTCTCTCTCTCTCTCTCTCTCTCCTCTCCTGGTCGCAACCCCCCCCCCCCTCCCTGATTGTAAATTATGCAACCGACGCCTCTGGTAGCCCATTGACCATGGGACCGGTCCCATCTGGACCAAGCACCTAACCCGCCGCATACCGAATGCCGATAGCACACATGATCCACCAAAAAATTGAAGAAAACGACCGGATTTTCGCTCAATTTTTCCACTGTCCGATCTCCCTCCGCCATCCACCGTTGTCGACGAGTGAGGTATGGATTCTCATATACTCTTTGAGCTCTACCTGATGGTTGGGTAGGATATGATCGATTTCTAGCCTACGTAACGCGATCTGTAACCCAAAGTTTGGCCGGTTCTTAATTTGAATTTCTCGGCCACTTGCCGTTCAATATTGGACGTTGCCATAGTTGAATAAAGTGTTCTACTCAGCTATAGTCGGAAGGGTGGCCCTCGGTTTTGAAGTTTTCTGGCCATTGGTACCACTTAAACAGCCACGCGCTGCCGGCACGTGGGCGATCTAGCGGAGGTGCATTATGTTCCAATGTGATCTCCTGGTTGCCCACGAGCATGTAGGTGTGGCTCGGATTATGATTTGGATGTCATTTGACTATCGGATAGATATCGCCTATTAGGCATTATCTGGGTTTGATATGTTTAAACTGTTGGATCTTCTCTGATTTAATATATGTTGATCTAGGCACTTCTTGGATCGTGTAGGATTGTGCGGATCGTGAATCGGAGCCCCAAATATTCCGATTCAATAGTTAAAGTTTGTGTTAACAATAACCGTCCGATCGTACGATCGTGAGCGATCCAACCGTTTGATTTGGACCATATTTGCAGGGTAAGGTTAGTAAAAGGTGTTGACCTATAGGAATTCTCAGATTGGTGTTTGGATGTGTAGGAATTTCAAAACTTTTTTCCAAAGTTCATTTGAATATTAAACATGCATTTAATCAAATTAATCGCAACGGAAGTCTACGGTGGTTGTTTAAATTCAAAAACAAAACTTCTTCCAAGTATCTTAAGTCATGAACATTGATATGTTTTTCATAAATGAAAATTCAAGAGAAATGATAAGATCTAATTACCCTTGAAGCAATTATATGAACCAATTTGTGTTGGTCTTCTCTTGATGATTTCCTCTTTGTTGATCTCCTCTTTGATTTTTGATCTTTGCTCCTTGATCTTTCTCCTCCATGTGAGCCACAAAAGTATATGGCCTCTAAGTCTCCACACCAATGGAACCTTGAGATGAGAAGAAGTAGCTTGAGAATACTTGGATGCTAGTGCAAGATTCTCAAGATTGGTTTCAATCTAAACCACTTTGAACGATGAAAGTGTTTCACTCTTGAAAACTCTCTTTTATCTCTCTTTGATCTCCCAAACCTATTTGGTTGATGTTGGATTGTGTTTGTGTGTAAATTAGCTTATGGAAACAATTCTCATACACATTTACTTAAGCATTTTCAGCCAAAACCCATTGGGCTTCCAAAATTGGGCCTTATGACACTTAAACCATAATATTTAGGTGTCTTAAGCCCTTGGGCTTGATACCCAACCATTTGGGTTTCCCGTTAACTATTACCGAGGCCCAAATACGTTTTTACACGTAGTAAATCATCAACATCAAATCAATCAAATTGATTTCCTCATTCTCATTTGTATTACTCAAAGTTAACCATTTAAGATGTGCGATCCATTAAGTTCTAATTAGCAAGGCAGTGGGAAAATATAAGAACTCTTTCTAACCAATTGGAATTCAAACCCCTTTTTAATTCTTCCTTTATTTGGATCGATCACAATCAATCCTAGGACTTCCACAAGCCAAGAGTGACATCTAGCAATATATCAAGGCTACCTAAGCTACCAGAATAGATAAAGAACCTATTCAGTTGGAATTGCAATGCAATACGGTCCTTCTCTTATACAATGTTTCAAATCATATTATTAGAGTACGGATTGATTATGTCAAACCCCTAATATGATTTACAACCTCATGTAATTCAAAAGAACATGATTAAGAACAACTTGACGGTTTATCAATGCTCATTTGATAACCTATGATTAGGAACATTTTGGGATGCTACAGTTAGAGATTAAAGGTCTCATGAATCTAATCTTCTTTAGATTACTTTATCTCTTATTTAGCATACCCTGGACATTTGTTTCTTTACACGATGTAAAAGATAACAAAATAAGTTTGCCCTTTATATATCATATACGAAATGTATTCTAAGGAGATTACATCAAATGTATTGGTTCTTAGGGCACATTTCTAACAATCTCCCACTTGCACTAGAGCCATACAGCCATGTATCTCATACCCATTATCTCTGTATGTCTATCCAGTTGTGACTGTGACACAGGCTTAGTGCGTGGATTTGTTAAGTTGTTTGCAGATGCCCCATCTAATGGTAACATTTTTCTATGTGTTTGGATCTCTGATGAGACCTAGGTTCCTTGGCTTGAGCTATCGCCCCATTGTCATCACACAATAAAGGTACTTGTGACATTATGGTTAGAACCACATTTAGTTCGGTAATGAACCTTTTTTATCCAAATAGATTTTATTGTAGCTTCTAAAGCGACAATGTAATCAATTTTAGTTGTTCTCCAACAACTACGTGTTCATTCAAAATGAAGACGTACCCTTAGGTGGATTTGCACTCATTGATAATAGATATATTATCCGAATCAGTAAATGCTTCCACTTGCTACTCTGATGTTCCTTTCAGATGAGGAACATGTCCTTAATCCTTCTTAAGTATTTAAGAACATACTTGACTGCTCCCAATTGATCCAATCATGGGCTTGATTTATATCTTCTAGTTATACTCGTATAACCGATATCATGTCTTGTACATGCTATGACATATATGAGAATCCCTATTGCACATCTCTTAGATCTATCAGGATAAATCTTTATTTCGAGTATGTAAGATGCTTATCTAAAATCTTTCATTAAGAATGATTTTAATGAGTCATAGCTTCACTGAAGATATCATTCATATATCGTTTCCGATAAATAGTATGTCATCTACATACATCACTAGGAATGCTACCAAACTCCCACTGACCTTTTTGTACACTCATTAGTCATCCATGTTTTGTATGAAGTCAAATGATTTGACAACTTCATCAAATAGGATGTCCCAACTCCAAGAACCTTGCATCAACCCATAAATGGATCTATGTAGCTTGCATACCTTATGCTCATCAACTTTAGACATGAAGCTTTCAGGTCGATCTATGTATAGTTCTTCCTGAAGGTGGCCATTCAGAAAAGCCGTCTTCACATTCATTTTGACAAATCTCATAATCATGGTATGCATCTATTGCAAGAAAAATCCGAATAGACTTTGTCATAGTGACAAGAGAGAAGGTTTCTTCATAGTCAATCCTTTCTCTCTACTTGTAGCCCTTTGCTACTAGCCTTGCTTGTAGGTTTCTACTATCCCATCTGAGCCTATCTTCCTCTTAAAGATCCATTTATTCCCTATTGGTACAATACAATGAGGAGGATCACTAGAGTCTAAACTTTGTTGGTATGCGTAGAATCCATTTCGGATTTCATGGCTTCAAGCCATTTCTATGAGTCAATGTCTGACATTGCCTCATTGTAGTTTGAAAGGTCCTTCGATATCCTTACAATCACTTAGGAGATTCAACTCTCCTTTGTTGTCAAGAAGGAAACCATAATACCTTTTAGGCATTCTGCTAACCTTACTTGAACTACATGGAGTCTGTGTTACAACAGGTTATGGATCTGGGACTGCATTTAGTTTATCCGCATCTTGCCTTTTGACATATGCTGGACAACCTTAAATCTTGATCTAATCAAGACTTGTTTTTTTTTTTTCCCAAATCACATTTCAAATGGAGTTTGTGGAATGGATTTGGAAGGCACTCTATTTAGCAAATGAATTGCAGTTTCAAGTGCATATCCCTAAAAGGATATAGGTAAATTAGTACAGCTCATAGAATTCATTTTAGAAACTCCATTATGTTGTGGAATTCCTGGTGGAGTCCATCGTGATAAGATGCCATGTTCCTTAAGGTAATCAAGAAACTCTGTGCTTAAGTATTCACATCCTCGATCAAATCTAAGGATTTTAATACTCTTTCCTGTTTGGTTTTCAACTTCATTTCTGAATTCCTGAAACTTTTCAAAATTCAGATTTATGCTTCATTAAGTATAAATACCCTAACCATGAATAATCATCGATAAAGGTAATGAAGTATGAATAACCGCCCTCTGCGTTTGTAGACAAAGGTCCACAAACATCTAAGTGGATCAATCCCAACAGTTCTGTAACTTTTCTCCTTTACCAGTGAAAGGAGACTTGGTCATTTTGCCATGTAGACAAGATTCACAAGTAGGCATAGGAACATGATCAATTGATCCAAAAGGTTCCATCGTTTGCCATCCGGTGAATTCTATCTTAGCTAATGCCTCCAAGTTTAAGGTGTCACAATTTAGTTGATGTATCCACATCTCTAGGCCTCTCAGGTCTAGTTGCATCTTTATCCATATACAGTTAATGGTACCATTCATTTCTAAAATGAAAAAGAGACCATCAATCAAAATTGCATAAGCAACGATTTGATTGATATGCGAAATAGAATAAAGCATTTTGTCAAACAAAACATCAAATCCATCAATTAAAATATAGAGACGGATATTAAGTTCTTTACACATCCAGAAATGAAATAACAATTATTTCAAATTCAGGTCTTCTTCGGAGGGTAGTCTGAGATGTTAGGTGCCTATTGCATTGGCAACTACATTAGTGCTATCTCCCACAGTTGGCACAATTTCTCGTTTTCCAAGTCTTCTACTCCCACTAGTCCATGCACACAATTGCATATATGTTGACTAGCTCCTGAATCAACTATTCAATTTAGAAGCTTTAACTGTAATTACTAATTTTAGAACAAGAGAGTTACCTTCTGAAGGTTTTTCTCTTCAGGCTTGCAAGGCATCTCTTGCAATTTCTCATCCAATGTCCATCCTTGCCACAGTGAAAACAAGTACCTTTCAGTTACTTGTCTTTCTTTTGTATTCTTTCTTCCTTGGGTTTTTAGAAAACTTTTCTTCTTCTTTCCGTTATCCTTACCTTTTGTTTGGATTTGGAATAAGAAGAACCCTTTTAAAATTTGCAACTATCCTCTTTAACCCTTTATCTTTCGAGATATTCATTTAAGCTACTATAGCTATATTGAGTAGCTCATATAGGGTGTCATTCATCTTTCCCATTTTATAGTTCATAACATATTGGGATTAACTGATGATGGGGACAAAAGAAAGAATCTTGTTGAACTTCAACATCAAAAGAAAATCCATATTTTCCAATATCTTAAGTAATTATATTACTTTGAGATCATGTTGATTAACCGGGAACCCACTTACCATTCTTGTCATAACAAGTTCACATATGGTAATGTAAGCTAGGAGTAGCTTCACCTTTTCATGGATGCCAACATGTAACTTTTACCTTAGTTGTCATCTAACACATGCTTCTTATAAGCCTTTATCTCCTCTTCAATGGCATATGGACCAAGAGGGGTATGTGGTGGGGTTTTTCTTATACACAATGAATCTCATCCAATTATAGGACAACTTGGTGTTTGTGCAATCAAACCGGATAGTTCATGTCATCTTGGACGTTTGAGTCAAGTATCTTTGAGATTGGGTTTGTGATGGTTAATTTGAAATTCTGCAAAACGTAAATAGATTTTAATTTAGATTAATCTTCTATCAAGGACTTAGGGTCTTTAAGTCATGATGGTAGCTCCCACTATTTTTGGCAAATTTCATATCCCTCCTGAAATCCGAGAGTTTCCATTGAAACTCTTAGTGGGGATGGGAGTCTCACTTTCACATAGTTTTCCTCAACCTAACAGTTTGTTGGATTGCTATGTTACTAATGAGAGGATACTCTTATCCAATCACATCATGAATGTGAATACCCATCACTATGGCCTCTAGAGAACTAGACCTCAACCTAACAGTTTGTTGGTTTCGTTCGTCTTAGTTAAGTTATTCCCACCATGCTTGTGGGTATAGGGTTTCAAGTATGACCTCAACCTAACAGTTTGTTGGCCACACTCGTTATCTATCCGCACTACATCAAGTATGTGTAATAGGCTTCCCTTGGATGGTTACAAGTACTGGATGTTGCCTCACTGAGATCCAACAAGGTGTAAATGTGCCACTCAATAAGAGACTACCACGGTGGAAGGCCACAAAATAGCATTCAAAGTGCCATTTCGTTTATCAACTTAATATTGCTTTGAGGGTAGTTAAATTGGTCTCATTTTAATCCAATTTTAATCCTATTAAAATTACTTATCTGATCTCATTAAATGGTTCCCAGTGCAATATATTAGTAGCACATAATACTCCTACTAAATGTTTTAGAAACCATTTGCTTGAAATAGTGGAAATACATGATACTACTAATTGATTAATTATCATCATTACCGAACATTCCAATCGCATTGGGCTTGTAGGATGATTATGGACTTTCTTGTTGATCCAACACGAGCCACCATGTTGGATCATGGTCTTGGATGTTGATTCATTTTAATTACGCGCGCATAAAAATAAATTAGGCATGAAAGCCATTTCATTATTACATAGCCAATCAAAATCGAATACATATCCAATAAGCGGCCAATCACATAGCTCAATTGTTTGGTCTAAATCCATAACCATCCTTTAATTATTTAAACGCTTTAAAAAATTAAACTAGCAATGTAAATACATGCTCTTGGGTTGCATACATATATATGGGTTTAATTCAAGTGGTAACCATATTCAAATAACATAAATTTACCATGGAGTGAAAACATTTTACTACAATAGTAAATGTAATTGTAGAAACCTTTTAGGCATAGTTACACTTATCATATATTGCAACTATATCCAAAACTATTCAACAATTAATAATGGATCCAAAGTTGATCCACTAGGGTGTGGGGTTAAAACATGCATTTGTATAATACAAAGTGGTGATCATGATTATTCAAACAAGGTGAATAATCATGAATGTGACTAGGTAGGCCAACCACACTCAAAAAAGTAATCAAAATTAATTTTAGTGTGATAGGTAAATAATTAGTGATATGAATAAATTGATCAACTTTTGCATTTTATATCAAATCACCACAATTTACATCAAGATAGCCCCACACACTCACCAAAGTAATGTTATTAATTTTAGTGTGGTGGGTAAATGTTTATTGAGTGAAAACATTTTTGAAAAACTTTTAATTTTATAATAAAATATCATCATCATCTTTTGACCTATTTTGGTGGAAAATTCCAATAAACACAATCGTCAAAATTAGCCACCTAACTTATGGACCAAAAAGATCCCATAACAAGAACATCAAGAACACCAAGAACATGCATATGAATTTATATGAATGTTCATGCAATTTCCGGAAAAATCCATATTCCATTTTAACTATCTCATGCTCTTAATATCATATATTTCATGAAGTTAAAATCATGGGGGTTTTAATGCAACTATGCTCTAATATTCATACATACATATATGAATACAAAGAGAGCATTAATCATCAAAACACAAATCCGGAAATCCAAAATCCCAAACAACCCCTTTCACTCCATTTGATTTTTATTCAATCAAATCAAAATAAATCAAGTATAACTATTATACTTTTAAATGAATTCACAACCCATATATGCATCTCTAAACCCCAAAACATACCAAGTTCATGACCTATGGCTCTGATACCAATTGTAGGAATTTCAAAACTTTTTTCCAAAGTTCATTTGAATATTAAACATGCATTTAATCAAATTAATCGCAGCGGAAGTCTATGGTGGTTGTTTAAATTCAAAAACAAAACTTCTTCCAAGTATCTTAAGCCATGAACATTGATATGTTTTTCATAAATGAAAATTCAAGAGAAATGATAAGATCTAATTACCCTTGAAGCAATTATATGAACCAATTTGTGTTTGGTCTTCTCTTGATGATTTCCTCTTTGTTGATCCTCTCTTTGATCTTTGATCTTTGCTCCTTGATCTTTCTCGTCCATGTGAGCCACAAAAGTATATGGCCTTTAAGTCTCCACACCAATGGAACCTTGAGATGAGAAGAAGTATCTTGAGAATACTTGGATGCTAGTGCAAGATTCTCAAGATTGGTTTCAATCTAAACCACTTTGAAAGATGAAAGTGTTTCACTCTTGAAAACTCTCTTTTATCTCTCTTTGATCTCCCAAACCTATTTGGTTGATGTTGGATTATGTTTGTGTGTAAATTAGCTTATGGAAACAATTCTCATACACATTTACTTAAGCATTTTCGGCCAAAACCCATTGGGCTTCCAAAATTGGGCCTTATGACACTTAAACCATAATATTTAGGTGTCTTAAGCCCTTGGGCTTGATACCCAACCATTTGGGCTTCCCGTTAACTATTACCGAGGCCCAAATACGTTTTTACACGTAGTAAATCATCAACATCAAATCAATCAAATTGATTTCCTCATTCTCATTTGTATTACTCAAAGTTAACCATTTAAGGTGTGCGATCCATTAAGTTCTAATTAGCAAGGCAGTGGGAAAATATAAGAACTCTTTCTAACCAACTGGAATTAAAACCCCTTTTTAATTCTTCCTTTATTTGGATCGATCACTATCAATCCTAGGACTTCCACAAGCCAAGAGTGACATCTAGCAATATATCAAGGCTACCCAAGCTAACCATAATAGATAAAGAACCTATTCAGTTGGAATTGCAATGCAATACAGTCCTTCTCTTATACAATGTTTCAAATCATATTATTAGGGTACTGATTGATTATGTCAAACCCCTAATATGATTTACAACCTCATGTGATTCAAAAGAACATGATTAAGAACAACTTTCTAAATCAAGCTCAAAATACTTTGGCCAAAGATTTACTGAATCACATCTTGAAACATTCTCCTTCTTTATCGAAAGTAGAGATTCCTTATTGTACATTCATATGCCCCTATGATGAATTAAGAGATCCCAACAACACTTAAGACAAATCTTTTACGGCTTGCCTTTAAGAGCTATCAAAGATCAATAACGCATCACAGGACAACCATGATGCCTCAGGTCTAAGGACTAATTTGCATTATTGCAACTATGAGTTCTCGTTTGACATATAGATAAATACTCCATACGAGAACTGCGGTTGATCGCGTTCAGTGTACTCATTCACTAATGAGTACCCACATACTTGTTTTAGTGTCAACTACACAAATGGTTTGAGACTAACCATCCTCCCAATTGAGCATACATAATATGCGCTAATCTTGACGGTTTATCAATGCCCATTTGATAACCTATGATTAGGAACATTTTGGGATGCTACAGTTAGAGATTAAAGGTCTCATGAATCTAATATTCTTTAGATTACTTTATCTCTTATTTAGCATACCCTGGACATTTGTTTCTTTACACGATGTAAAAGATAACAAAATAAGTTTGCCCTTTATATATCATATACGAAATGTATTCTAAGGAGATTACATCAAATGTATTCTCTCTTAGGGCACATTTCTAACAGGATGTTATGGACCCTACGGGGTTCCGGGACGACCTTTTTGAGAATTTATCATTTATTGAGTCTTGGGTCTTCTCAGACTGTTCTAATCGCTAGAAAGGTTGAAAATGGGCCTATGAACTTTTCTAAATTTTGTACATGCACTTCTAAAAGCCGGGGGTCAAGGTTTTGGATTAAATAATTACATTGAGTAATTTTTATTAATTAAATATTTTAGTGGCTTAAATAGGTACTCGGGCACCGTCAAACCCACAGGAGGGACCCTCAAAGGGTCAAGCTAGCTCGGACGCCCAGTGAGTGGACATTTGTTTTCTAACTAATTTTCAGAAATTATTTAACTGTGATCATGTTTAGCTTATGGAAATGGATAATGCATGATTTACACTTTTCTAAAATAGAATTTTATGCATGTTCGAATTTAGTTTGAAAATGATTTAGAAGGATTTTTCATGTTTAAGTTCAACTAAAGAATTATTATGACTTTTACTTTCCAAGCATAAATATTTGAATTCAAATATTTTTATTAAATTCTGTCTATGCTTAAAAGGTTGCCTTTGAATAAATTGTTGCCTTCGGATATAACGATGTCCACGAGCGTCCTGGTTGTCTTCGGTAAGTCAATGCGTTTGACGTTTGCCCCACGAGTCTTAGGGATATCCAGACCGTTAGGAGTGAGGATGCGGCTCAGGTTGACGAAGAGTCTCCTGAGTCTTGCAAGGAATACGGCTCGAGTCGACTTTGTGTTACCGAGGTCTGCGAAGATGTGTCACCCATCCTTTTTCACGACATAGGATCTCTTTTGTAATCGAACTATTCCTGTAAATTAAACTGATTAGTTGCTCTAAAATTGCCCTAGGGTTCTGTAAGGCATGAGGCCATAAAGTTTGATATTTGGTTGCATGAACTCTTTTGTTGTGCATGCTGAATGTTGGGGTTATAAATTGTTTTTCGTGCAGGTGTAAATTTTTTGGGAAACGAGCCATATCAAGGGAGGCTCTGCCGAATTTTCGGCAAAAGTCAAACTTGAAGTCAATTTTGTTTTTATTAAAAGGGCAATTTGGTCAAGTGTATTTGACACCTGCCAGGTGTCGAACACACACAGGGTTCGATGTAGATTCCAGAGTGGAATTTAGGTCGGGTCCTGTCAACTTGGTATCAGAGCATTAGGTTTAAATTCCTGTAGACTTCGCACCTTGTGTGCATTCCTGTTTTAATGAATTCGTGTTTCTTGTAACAGAATCATGGGCCATAAGCGTGGTGGTATTCGTAGAAAGACCCGAAAGGATCCCCGTCCATAGCCGAAAAATGATCCCAATTCGGCTCCAACACCGGAACAGGTTGAACAGTCTTATGTTGGAAGTCAGACAAGGGCTGTACCGGCGATGGCTACTCTATTAATGGACCCCAATTTTCAGCATACACTAGAGTTGTTAAGTCATGCCCTGTCTTGAACCTGGCATACCAGAGATGTATCCTTTACATATGCGGACCAGGCAAGGAGTATAGGGGCTGTGGAACTTAATGGTGATGGTGACCCCACCATGGCTGAGGAATGGATAGAAAAAATGGAAAGAATCATGGATGCGATGGACGTTCCGCAGGAACGCAGAGTAGTGCTGGCTACTTTCTTTCTCGCCAGAAATGCGAGATATTGGTGGGAATCAATTAGAAGACGGTAGCAGGGCCCATCGATTATCACATGGCAAGTGTTTTGGACGGCATTTAACGAGCAATTCTATCCTTTTTCCTACCAAAACATGAAGATGGAGGAATTCCTGTAACTTGGACAGGATAGTATGACTGTGCTGGAGTATGAAAAGAAATTCAATGAACTGTCCAAGTACTGTGCACTACTTGTGGCGGATGAGAGAAAGAAGTGTCAGTTGTTCACTAGAGGATTGAAGGCATTCATCTGTGACATCGTAGTGGGACAGGGTCTGGCTAATTTTGGAGATTTGGTGATATCTGCCTCATTGATTGAGAGCAGTAAGATGATGTTCCGGGGACAAAGTGATTTTTGCAGACAACAGTATGACATGGGTGGTCCCAATCAGGGGTCATCCAAGCGAGGTAGTTTCAGTTCCGAATCATCCAGTAGCCATAGCTATGGAGCTTTTCGAGCTGGAGTCAATTCTAGTGGAGGGTCCAATCAGAGTGGAAGTTCTGGATCCTGTTCCGGAGGTGGCATAGCCAGAAATTCTGGGAGACAGCTACAACTAGTTTTTAGTGGGAGGAATCGCTCCTAGTGTGCTTCATGCGGTAGATACCATACTGGGCCTTGTCAATATGGCACCATGGGGTGTAATCACTGTGGTTAGTCAAGGCATTTTCGAAGGGAGTGCCAGATGCTTCTACATTGTATAGAAATTACCGCTGGGCCAACCTAGGGGACTGGTACACAAAGCAGAGTACATCAGAGTTTGTAGGGGCCTCGTCTAGTAGTGGGGCCCAAACCAATACGGCTAGTAGAGGTGGCAGTCAGCAGGGGATGCGGTGGACGTTCCAAAGCTACTGGCAGGGTATACAACATGTCTCAGCAAGAGGCACATGCATCACCTGATGTGATCATAGGTATGTTACTAGTCTTTGGGATTCCTGCACGTGTTTTGATCGACCTCGTGGCCACACATTCTTTTGTTGCACGTAGTTTTGCCCATAATGGGAATGTGAGACTCACAGCTCTACAGGATGAGCTTGTTATTTATGTCCCCGCATGAGATATCTTTATAGTTGGTGAGGTATACAGGGGTAGCTTGGTTTTAGTAAGAGACGTATTTCTAGAGGAAGACCTAATTCCCCTGGATATGGTGGATTTGGACGTTATATTGGGCATGGATTGGTTGGCCAAGTACCATGCCTCAGTGGACTGTTTCCAAAAAGAGGTCGTACTCCGTAGTCCTGAACGACCTGAGGTGACCTTCTATGGAGAGCGTAGAGTTCTTCCATCTTGCCTCATTTCAGCCATGACGGCGAGACGGTTCCTTAGAAAGGGATGCTCAGGATATTTGGCGCATGTAATTGACACAAGAGATAATGGATTGCATTTGGAAGATATTTCGGTGGTACGGGAATTTCTGGATGTGTTTCCAGAATATCTTCCTGGACTACCTCCTCAATGGGAGATCGAATTCACTATTGAACTCATTCCAGGAACCAATCCTATTTCGCAGGCACCGTATAGAATGGTACTAGCTGAATTGAGAGAATTGAAAACTTAATTGCAAGAGTTGGTGGACAAGGGTTTCATTTGACCCAGTTTCTCTCCTTGGGGTGCGCCCATTCTATTCGGGAAGAAGAAGGATGGTACCATGAGGTTGTGCATCGATTACAGACAGTTGAACAATGTTACAGTGCGGAACCAGTACCCGTTGCCTTGTATTGACGACTTGTTTGATCAGTTGAAGGGTGCTAAAGTATTTTCTAAGATCGATTTGAGGTCAGGTTATCATTAGTAGTGGATCAGAGAAGAGGATGTGCCTAAGATTGCTTTCCAGACAAGATACGGTCATTATGAGTTCTTGATGATGCCTTTTGGGCTAACTAATGCACCAGCTGTTAGAAATGTGCCCTAAGAGCCAATACATTTGATGTAATCTCCTTAGAATACATTTCGTATATGATATATAAAGGGCAAACTTATTTTGTTATCTTTTACATCGTGTAAAGAAACAAATGTCCAGGGTATGCTAAATAAGAGATAAAGTAATCTAAAGAATATTAGATTCATGAGACCTTTAATCTCTAACTGTAGCATCCCAAAATGTTCCTAATCATAGGTTATCAAATGGGCATTGATAAACCGTCAAGATTAGCGCATATTATGTATGCTCAATTGGGAGGATGGTTAGTCTCAAACCATTTGTGTAGTTGACACTAATACAAGTATGTGGGTGCTCATTAGTGAATGAGTACACTGAACGCGATCAACCGTAGTTCTCGTATGGAGTATTTATCTATATGTCAAACGAGAACTCATAATTGCAATAATGCAAATTAGTCCTTAGACCTGAGGCATCATGGTTGTCCTGTGATGCGTTATTGATCTTTGATAGCTCTTAAAGGCAAGCCGTAAAAGATTTGTCTTAAGTGTTGTTGGGATCTCTTAATTCATCATAGGGGCATATGAATGTACAAGAAGGAATCTCTACTTTCGATAAAGAATGATAATGTTTCAAGATGTGATTCAGTAAATCTTTGGCCAAAGTATTTTGAGCTTGATTTAGAAAGTTGTTCTTAATCATGTTCTTTTGAGTCACATGAGGTTGTAACCAATCTTGAGCTTGATTTAGAAAGTATTTTGGGAATTGTTTCCATAAGCTCATTAACACACAAACACAATCCAACATCAACCAAATGGGTTTGGGAGATCAAAGAGAGAAAAATGAGAGTTTTCAAGAGTGAAACACTTTCATCTTTCAAAGTGGTTTAGATTGAAACCAATCTTGAGAATCTTGCACTAGCATCCAAGTATTCTCAAGATACTTCTTCTCATCTCAAGGTTCCATTGGTGTGGAGACTTAGACGCCATATACTTTTGTGGCTCACGTGGAGGAGAAAGATCAAGGAGCAAAGATCAAAGATCAAAGAGGAGATCAACAAAGAGGAAATCATCAAGAGAAGACCAAACACAAATTGGTTCATATAATTTCTTCAAGGGTAATTAGATCTTATCCTTTCTCTTGAATTTTCATTTATGAAAAACATATCAATGTTCATGGCTTAAGATACTTGGAAGAAGTTTTGTTTTTGAATTTAAACAACCACTATAGACTTCCGCTGCTATTAATTTGATTAAATGCATGTTTAATATTCAAATGAACTTTGGAAAAATGTTTTGAAATTTCCTACACCAGCTACGTTTATGGATCTCATGAACAGAGTGTTCCGACGTTACTTGGATCGCTTTGTGATTATATTCATAGACGACATTCTAGTGTACTCTAAAAGCCAAAAGGCATATATGAAGCACTTGGAAATTGTGCTGAAAACTCGAAGGAGAAGGCAGTTGTATGCCAAGTTCAGTAAGTGTATATTTTGGTTGGACAGAGTGAGTTTCTTGGGGCACGTGATCTCTGCATAAGGTATTTATGTGGATCCCCAAAAAGTGGAGGCAGTAGTGAATTGGCCACGACTAACTAATGTCATTGAGGTATGAAGTTTCCTTGGATTAGCCAGGTATTATCATCGCTTTGTGGAGGGTTTCTCTACCATAGCGACACCTCTCACTCGTTTGACAAGAAAGGGAGTTAAGTTTGAATGGTCAGATGAGTGTGAAGAAAGCGGAAATGAACTCAAAACCTGGTTGACAACTGCTTTGGTATTGACACTTCCGGATGATAATGGGAACTTTGTTATCTACAGTGATGCATCGAGACAAGGATTAGCTTGTGTGTTGACGGAGCATGGTTGGGTAGTTGCTTATGCTTCTAGGCAACTCAAGAAGCATGAGATGAATTATCCTACTCATGATTTGGAACTTGCTGTTGTAGTGTTCGCTCTAAAAATTTGGTAGCACTATCTCTACGGGGAAACATGTCAGATTTTCACGGACCATAAAAGTTTAAAGTACCTGTTCACCTAGAAGGAACTGAACTTGAGACAAAGGAGGTGGTTAGAGCTGATAAAGGATTATGATTGCACTATTGAGCATCATCCCGGGAGAGCTAATGTGGTAGCGAATGCTCTCAACAGGAAGTCATTTGGATCCGTGGCTCATCTCCGAGGGAGATATCTTCCATTGTTGGTTGAGTTGAGAAAATTAAGGATTAGGCTAGGTATGGATGCTCAGGGAGCCTTGTTGGCTACTTTCTATGTAAGACCAATGTTAGTGTAACGAATAATTGAAGCACAGTTGCAGGATCCATTGATCTGTACGTTGAGATTGGAGGTCGAGAATGGTACCAGAACAGATTATTCAGTGAGAAATGATGGAGCCTTAATGGTGGGCACAAGACTGTATGTTCCAGGGAATGAAACATTAAAAAGGGAAATTCTGTAGGAGGCCCACTGCTCAACCTTTGCCATGCATCTTGGCAACATGAAAATGTACCGTACCCTGAGAGAGCATTACTGGTGGCCTTTTATGAAGAAGGAAATAGTAGAGTATGTCAGTAAATGCTTAATTTGTCAGCAAGTCAAGGCAGAGCGATATAAACCATCAGAATTGTTGCAACCACTTCTGATTCCTGAATGGAAGTGGGAGCACATTACTATGGACTTCGTGTTCAAACTTCCTTGGACACGGAGCAAGCATGATCGAGAGTGGATAATTGTGGATTGACTCACCAAGTCCTCTTATTTTCTGCCAGTGAAAGCAACCTATACTTTGAATAAACTAGCTAAAATTTTCATAGATGAATTGTAAGACTGCATAGGGTGCCAGTGTTAATAGTGTCAAACATAGATCCTCAATTTACATCCCGTTTTTGGACGAAGTTACATGAAGCTTTTGGGACTCAGTTGCGGTTTAGTTATGCATTCCATCCCCTAGATTGATGGACAGTCAGAAAGAACGATCCAGACTTTGGAAGATATGCTAAGAGCTTGTGCATTACAATTTCGGGGAGACTGAGATGATAAACAACCGCTCATGGAGTTTGCATATAATAATAGTTACCATGCAAGTATTGGAATGTTACCCTATGATGCCTTGTATGGAAGATAATGTAGGTAAGCAAAGATTGGAGGTATCTGAAGACATTGAAGGGACAAAGAAATAGGTTAACTTGATCAGAGAAAGACTCAAGACAGCCCAGGATCGACAAAAGAGTTATACTGACAATAGAAGAAAAGATCTTCAATTTGAAGTTGGTGATTGGGTATTCTTAAAGTTATCGCCTTGGAAAGAGGTGGTAAGATTTGGGAAACGGGGGAAGTTCAGCCCTCGTTACATTAGGCCATATGAGATTTTGGAACGTGTGGGCCCAATAGCCTACAGACTTGCTTTGCGTTCAGACCTTTCTAGGTTAAATGATGTATTTCACGTCCCCATGCTCTCTGGAGGAGCAACTAATAGAATTGAAGGATGCTTGGAGTTATGTGGAGCAACCTGTTCGAATCTTGGATTGGAAGACGCAGGTGCTACGTTCTAGAGAGATCCCACTTGTGAAAGTCTTGTGGAGAAGCCATGCAGTGGAAGAGGCCACATGGGAACCTGAGGAGCAAATGCGGGCCCAGTACCCTTATCTCTTCGAGTGACAGGTACGGAAATTTTCAGGATGAAATTTTTATACGGGGGGTATATTGTAATAACCCAATCCTAATTAAATTTTTAATTATTAATTTATTATGGTAAAAGACTATTTTGCCCATATAATATTTTAGTAGTATAAAAGTTGACTTTTTTTATCGGGAGGGAATTTAGAAATTTCAATTGGACTGTTGCATAGAGCATATCGAGATGAGTCCGTAGACATGTAGTGGGCTCAAATCGGAGTTGTAACGAAAAAAATATGATCAAAAACACCTAATCTCTCTCTCTCTCTCTCTCTCTCTCTCTCTCTCTCTCTCTCTCTCTCTCTCTCTCTCAAGCGAAACCCCCCCTCCCCCAACTATAAATTGTGGCTGTCGCCTCTAGCATCCACCGGCCACAGGACCAGTACCATCTGGACCGCCACCACCCCAACACCTCAACCTGCTGCATATTGGATGCCAACAGCCATGGGATCCACTAGAAAATCGAAGAAAACGACCGGATTTTCGCTCGATTTTTCCACCGTATGATCTCCCTCCTCTCGCCATCATTTCCGACGAATGAGGTATGGATTCTCATCTACTCTTCAAGCTCTAGCTAATGGTTGGGTAGGATTTGATCGATTTCTAGCCTAGGTAATGTGATCTGTAACCCAAAGTTTGGGCGGTTTTCAATTTGAATTTCCGGCCACTTGCTATCCGAATTGGACGTTGTCGTAGTTGAATAAAGTGTTTCACTCGTCGAGTAGTAGCTATAGGCGGAAGAGTGGCCCTTGGTTTTGAAGTTTTCCAGCCACCAGTATCACTCAGGACACCCACGCGCTGCCCGCGCGTGTGGCGAGTGGGCACTCTAGCGGAGGTGCATTATGCTCCAATGCGATCTCCTGGTTGCCACGAGCGCGTAGGTGTGTTCAGATTTCGATTTGGATATTGTTTGACTATCGAACAGATATCACCTATTAGACGTTATCCGGGTTCGATATGTTTGAACCGTTGGATTGTCTTCAATTTAATATATGTTGATCTAGGTACTTCGAGAATTGTGTTGGATCATGAATCGGAGCCCCGAATGTTCCGATTCAATCGTTAAAGTTTGCGTTTTACGATAACCATCCGATCGTACGATCGTGAGTGATCAAACCGTTTGATTTGGATCGGATTTGCAGGGTAAGGTTAGTAAAAGGTGTTGAACCTATAGGAATTCTCGGATTGGTGTTTGGAGGTCGTGGACCCCACGGGGTCTCGAGACAACCTTTTTAAGAATTTATCACTTATTGAGTCTCAGGTTTTTCTGAACCGTTCTAATGGATAGAAAGGTTGAAAATAGGCCTAGGGACCTTTCTAAAGTTTGTACACGCACTTCTAAAAGTCGTGGTCAAGGTTTGGGTTAAATAATTATATTGAGTAATTTTTATTAATTAAATATTTTAATGGCTTAAATAGGTACTTGGGCACCGTCAGACCCGCATGAGGGACCCTCAAAGGGTCAAGCTAGCTCAGACGCGCCCAGTGAGTGGACATTTGTTTTCTAACTAATTTTTAGAAATTATTGAACTGTGATCATAAATGGTTTAGCTTATGGAAATGGATAATGCATGATTCACACTTTTCTAAAATATAATTTTATGCATGTTCGAATTTAGTTTGAAAATGATTTCGAAGGATTTTTCATGGTTAAGTTAAACTAAAGAATTGTTATGACTTTTACTTTCCAGGCGTAACTATTTGAATTCAAATATTTTTATTAAATTCTGTTTATGCTTAGAAGGTTGCCTTCAGATTAAATGTTGCCTTTGAATAACTTGTTGCCTTCGGATATAACGATGTCCACGGACATTGTAATTGCCTTCAGTAAGTCAGCGCATTTGACGTTTGCCCCACGAGTCTTAGGGATATCTGGACCATGAGGAGTGAGGATGCGGCTCAGGTTGACCAAGAGTCTCCTGAGTCTTGCAAGGAATATGGCTCGAGTCGACTTTGTGTTACTGAGGTCTGCGAGGATGTTTCACATTACGTGACACTAGGAATTGACGGTACTGTGGGAATTAAATATAAAAATTATGGAATTGACGGATTTGTTATGGGTACACCTAGGTGGAGGAAATTATTTCTTTACAATGTTTTAAAAATGTCTTCATGATTCGATTGGATGCATGATTAATTATAAATATATAACTATGCATGTCTTGAATTCTTGTATGAATATAGAAACGGAATATAATCAAATTTCTAAATGTTTTAACAGTGGAGTTAGTATGTTCATATTCTATTTTCCAAAACTTTATTTTTGTCCACTCACACTTTTAAATGTTTTGCGCCCCCAGGCAGTAGTCGTTTACCAGAGCGCTACTACAGGGCAGTCACCACTCTTCACTCATCCTTTCCACTACGTAGGATCTCTTTTGTAATTGAACTATGCCTGTAAATTAAACTGATTAGTTGCTCTGAAAATGCCCTAGTTGATATTTGATTGCATGAACTCTTTTGTTGTGCATGCTGAACGTTGGGGTTATAAATTACTTTTCATGCAGGTGTAGATTTTTGGGAAACGAGCCATATGAGGGGAGACTCTACCAAATTTTTGGCAGAAGTCAAACTTGAAGTTAATTTTGTTTTTATTAAAAGGACAATTTGGTCAAGTGTGTTTGGCACCTGCCAGGTGTCGGACACACACAGGGTTCGGTGCAGATTCCAAAGTGGAATTAGGGTCGGGTCTTGTCACTACATGTCATTGCGTTATTGGCCGGAGATAGTAAAAAGCGTTATCCCCTTCACATGAGAATTTCTCTCCTAAAAATGAATTATCATTTGGGTAAGAGCAAAAGCAATTTCAAACTACTATTTGAGGTATTTCTTCCTAAAGTTTTTAAGTCTAGTGTCTACAAACTAATCACTCTATTATTTAAGTATAGTGTTAGTGATTTGCTAGCACCTCCTTTTTTTGTCTTTTTGGTCCACACGATTTCCTCTTCTTTCTCAAAAAAATATGTTGAATGAAAGTAACTACTTATATGCGTGATGACAAAGAAAAAGGAAAATTGGCATTATTACGAATTTAGAATATATAAAATAAGTCACCATATGTTGAAAGTTGGTGTCTGCCATTAAATGACATTCCAACTTCCAAAGATATCGTATCAGGTTGGCATGGCTTGGCAACCAAGAAATACATCTTGTGGTCAGAGAGCCATAACTAAATCTTTTCCTCTGGGATTTGTTTGTCTGTTTACTTTTCTCCTGCACAATAATGAATATTCGAAAAGCATCAAAGTCCAAATTATCAGGCAGGCGCATTGAATTTGGAATCGGACTTAGTCAAAACATGTGTTGGGATTTAAAAGAGGACAGTGAACTCTTTTTGCATTTTGGAAGTTCTTGTCGAATGTTTTGTCGAATAGCGGGAGGGTGTGATGTGGCCTTGTTGCCCACCGATAATACACAGGCTTCTAGATTTCTTGTTCTCTTATTTTACTTTAGGAAGTCCAACATATGATGATAACACAAGAAGATCCAAAATTGTCAAGTTTCTTGCTGTGCACGCAAAACCATTTTCACCACCCCACTTGATGGAGTGCTCGATTAGTTTTTTGAATTTTAATAACAGCTTCCTTTGTAATTTACTTCAAACCATCGTAATTCTAATTTGGCCCTCTTAGATATAAGTTCAATTTCATTAAGATATAATAGATGCAGGACATCAATTGTGTTCTCTCAATTGTAGTTTACAAATCTAGCTAGTGACCATTTAAGCAATTTTTATGTCCATAATTTTTAAAATTATTTACTCGACCTATCATATAGGTCGATAAGTTTAAACTATTACTAAGGTACAACAATTTTGACCCAAAAATAAAAGGTGCAACAATTACACCAGCAACAGTAGGAACTATAACCATCTAATAACACATATATACCACTAATGAAATTACCTACATCATTGGAAACGATACACATTGCTATTGTACACAAAAAATACCTCAACTAGAGGTTCTATATAGTTTATCACCTACTGAAAAGGGAACAACTTGCACCCGAGACTCATCTGCACTCTAGGTTAATATATATAATGGTTGATTGCCTACTCAAAAGGTAACACAACCTGTACCCAAGACTCATCTTCCCTCTAGGTATGAAAAATATATGATCAATTTTCTACTGCAGAATAATCCATGCCATGCTTTCTCTTTCTCTTTTTATCTGAATCGATGTCCATATTCAATTTCATGAGAGTTTTCTTCCGGCAATTTCATTACTCAAGGTTTTGAGAGTTGTCAGGTTGATGATGTTTCACCCAGCTCTAGTTGTCCAAAGAGAAGAAATAAAAAACCTTCTGATATTCCCCCACCCAAAAAAAGAGGTACAACTAATATTCTTGCTGATTCAGTGGCTAAAATGGCTTCATCTTTGGAACACTTTATCAATTCTACTACACAAAAGCTTGATTCAACAGAAGTATATAATGAAGTCATTGCAATTCTAGATCTTAGTCCAGATGAAAAACTGAAGGCATGCTCTTGGTTTATAGAAAATGAGAAACAGTTTCTCATGTTAAAGACAATTCCAACTGAGAGAAAGAAGGGAATGGTGTTGATGTTTATTTCACCAAAAGCGTAGACACATTTTATATTCAGTTGACATTTTTAATTTTTGCTATTTTGTTGAAACATTGGTTGGGATGATTAGCTTCATTTTTTTTCAATTACTTGATTTGTGTTTTTTAAATTAGACAAGCTATAGTTGCAATTCTTTACATTAGTAACAATTGAGGTATGTGCTGTTAGACATTTTCGTACATCTCAAGTCTTTCTAATTATATATATATAATAATAATGTGTTGAACCATGCTAATTATTCCTATCATATTTTATATACAAGACTGTTGTAAAAATAAAATATAAAAAAAAAGTTCTTGCGTAAATTCTAATTATGTGATGACTATCCAAACAGGTGAAATTGTAATTTCTGTCATTTCTTAAATTCCGCATATATGAATCCAAACGCTGAAATTTGCAATTGACGGAATTTTTAAATGATGTAATTGGAAATTCCATCATTTACAATTTCCATGAAAATTAGAATTACTTCATCCAAACACACCGTTTAGAGTCATACAATCTTGCTAAAAGTCCTCATCCGCAAAAATTGTTAGCAAAAACTATACTATACAAAGAATCAACTATATATATATGAACACTAAAATAAATTTACTCTACCTATCATATAGGTAGATAAGTTTAACCTTTTACTAAGGTACAACAATTTTGACCCAAAAAAAAAAGAGGTGCAACAATTACACCAGCAACAATAGGAACTATAACCATCAAATAACACATATATACCACTAATGAAATTGCCTACATCATTGGAAACGATACACATTGCTATTGTACACAAAAAATACCTCAACTAGAGGTTCTATATAGTTTATCACCTACTGAAAAGGGAACAACTGCACCCGAGACTCATCTGCACTCTAGGTTAATATATATATAATGGTTGATTGCCTACTCAAAAGGTAACACAACCTGTACCCAAGACTCATCTTCCCTCTAGGTATGAAAAATATATGATCAATTTTCTAGTGCAGAATAATCCATGCCATGCTTTCTTTGTAGAATAATCATACCTCCACCCAATACTTACCTTCATCTAGGAAGGACGATACAATACAAATGAAAAAGGCTTCCCCCGTCAAGTTGATTGTAATTTTAAAGTTCAAATTTAATGGACAAACTAAAAAAGAAACAAACAATCAATTATATCAATGCCAAACGATACAAACAATCAATTTTCTTATTTGATCAATATCTCAGTCATCATTTAAGAAATGAAAACCAACAAACTTACCTTAACATTTTTGTTAATTTTGATCACATGCCACCCACCCCTTTAATTACAGTCCCGAGTGCCGACCATGGCTATCCATTCCTGCCATGCCGAAACCTTAACTCCCCAAGCCACTTCGGCATCGCATATAAAATGATTGTTTTGTGATTACATTCCTGCCATGCCCAAACAATATTTTACAAAATAATTTTCCTAAAAAGGAAATATATTCAGAATAATATTAATTTTGTTTAAACATTGTGTTGGGATGATGGATTGGTCTATCTCTCTCTACTGTAGATATAATGGATTGGAATTTGGAATTTGGAATCTCGGAGTTGTACGACTTCACATACTTTTAGTCAAAACATGTGTTGGGATTTAATAGATGACAGTGAACTGTTCTTGAATTTTGAAGTTCTTGTCGAATGTTTTGTCCAATAGTGGGGAGGGTGTTATGTGGGCCTGTTGCCTACCAATAATACACAGGCTTCTAGTTTTTCTTATTTTGTTATTTTACTTTAGTAAGTCCAGCATATGATTTAACACAAGAAGATCCAAAACTGTCAATTTTCTTGCTGTGCACACAAAACCACATTCACGACATCACATCATGGTTGAGTCTCACTTTCCTAATTAACTAACCTAATTTACATATACTTTTTCCTGTTTCTTTTTATATATTTGTTGTTGTTGTTGTTGTTGTGTGTGTCAAAGTTGGGTTCAAGTTCTCATTTCACCACCCAAGATAAAAATATCACATATACAATCTCTTTAGTCAAAGTCAACTATACATAACAATTTTACATAATAATTTTCCTCAAACAGAAATATATACAGAATAATTTTGCTTAAATAGAGTAGTACATGACCTGTTATAACTACTTATACATATCTCCAGCTTGGTTATTTGTTGGCAACTTTTTTTTTTGGTCGAATTTTGAACCTACTTCTAAACTCTAATTCTATGTTATATATAGATATAGTCTTCGTCTATTGAGGAATCCTTCAAATAATTTTATTTGAGGGACGTTCTTTAGGGTACCCAACTAATTATTTTTTTTTCCAACGATCCAAATAATTTATTTTTTAAGTCTTCATTCATAGATCATTCTTATAAAAAATTAGACAAATCAGAAACCATTTAGACATCTAATTGTGGCCTATAAAATTAATGAACACGGTTGCTTCAAGAAAGTATTAAAATTTCAATAATTTAATTGGGTGGTCAAATAATATTCGATTTAAGTGAATTTTTACAGAGCTGATTTTCAAATGAATATCTAAAAATAGATGATTTTGATTGATGAAATACAATATGATGGCTCTACAAGAGAGATATTATAATGGATTGGTCTATCCCTCTCTATCATCAGTTTCAGTTCACATATTTCCTGGCTGGAACCAACAATTTTCTGTGTCACTTTGCAGCCATCTATAGCTATCTCCGTCATGTGAGTCTTGGGCACCACGTTAGCCTACGTTCCAGGAAAATGCCACATTGACATTTGACTCGCCATTCTCTGACTACACTCCCTGAGTCGTCCACAAACTAATTTCTCTCTCTCTCTCTCCCCCCTATATAACATACAAATATCTTCATTTCAATACAAAACTCAGACCATTCCAACGAAAACCCCATTTACCAGAATTTCAGAGAACCCCCACAAAAAGCTCCACAAATTATGGAGCTTTTTGATTCTTCAAAGAACGGTACTCTCTCAGCCTTCTTCTCACACTACTCATCATCCATTACGTATCCAGGTACCGATTTTCTTCTCAAACCGGTTTTCATACGTGGGTTTTCTGGCTCATTACACCTAGTTTTGTTATTTGTGTTGCTCGTCTCTTGGGTGTGGAAGAAATTCAAGGTGGGTGATGGAGAGGGTCCAAAACAGAGGTTTGGGAGCATTCAAAGTTGGTATTATAAGCTAACTTTACTCTGTTGTCTTGGTGTTTCTGGGCTCAGTCTTGTTTGTTGTTTATTGAACTACTTCTATTGGCATAGAAATGATTGGTCTGAGGAAAAGCTAGTGACCCTTTTTGATTTAGCCATTAGAACACTTGCTTGGGGTGCTCTTTGTGTCTACTTGCATACCCAGTTCTCTAATTCTTCTGAATCAAAGTTCCCAAATTTATTGAGAGTTTGGTGGGGTTCCTACTTTTCTATCTGTTGCTATTCCCTTGTGATAGATATTCTTCTTTACAAGGAACACGTTTCCTTGCCCGTTCAATCTATAGTTTTTGATGTTGTCTGCATCATCTCGGGTTTGTTCTTTATATACGTGGGGTTTTTTGGTAAGAAAGAGGGCAGAAATACCGTTCTTGAGGAACCCCTTTTGAATGGTAATGGTAATGCCGAGTCAAATAATTCCAAAGGGGGTACACCTGTTACCCCTTATTCAAATGCTGGAATTTTCAGTATCCTTACTTTTTCTTGGATGGGTCCTCTAATTGCCCTTGGCAATAAGAAGACATTAGACCTTGAGGATGTTCCTGAACTATACAAGGGTGATAGTGTAGTTGGGTCCTTTCCAAATTTTAGAAATAAACTTGAGGCGGAGTGTGGTGCGGATGGCAGAGTTACCACATTTCATCTGGTGAAGGCATTGATATTCTCAGTCTGGAAAGATGTTGGCTGGACAGGATTATATGCTATATTTTACACATTGGCATCTTATGTCGGGTCCATATCTAATCGACACATTTGTTCAATACCTCTACGGGCGGAGACAGTTCAAAAATGAAGGCTATGCTTTGGTTTCTGCATTTATGGTTGCGAAGCTGGTGGAGTGCCTCTGTCAAAGGCACTGGTTCTTTAAGGCACAACAGGTAGAAGTAAGAATCCGAGCGGTACTTGTTACAGCGATCTATAATAAGGGTTTGACCCTGTCATGCCAGTCCAAGCAGGGCCACACTAGCGGTGAGATTATCAATTTTATGACTGTTGATGCTGAGCGGGTTGGTGACTTCTCTTGGTACATGCATGATCTATGGATGGTCATTCTACAAGTTGGCTTGGCCCTAGTGATTTTGTACATAAATCTTGGTCTTGCAGCCATTGCAACTTTAGTTGCAACAATAGTTGTTATGTTGGCAAATGTTCCTTTGGGGTCCTTGCAGGAGAAGTTTCAAGAAAAGTTAATGGAGTCAAAAGATAAGAGGATGAAGGCAACATCTGAGGTCTTGAGGAACATGAGGATTCTCAAGCTTCAAGCGTGGGAGATGAAGTTTTTGTCTAAAATTAATGAGCTCAGGAAGACCGAGGCAGGATGGTTACGAAAGTTTGTTTACACGTCTGCCATGACCTCATTTGTTTTCTGGGGTGCCCCAACATTTGTTTCAGTGGTCACTTTCGTTGCTTGCATGCTTTTGGGGATCCCACTTGAGTCGGGGAAGATCTTATCTGCACTTGCAACATTCAGGATTCTTCAAGAGGCCTATCTACAGTCTTCCAGACACAATTTCAATGATAGCACAAACTAAGGTATCCCTTGATAGAATTGCATCATTCCTTAGTCTTGATGACTTGCCGCCTGACGTTATAGAGAACCTTCCAAGAGGTAGTTCTGATACAGTAATTGAGATAGTCGATGGGAATTTCTCTTGGGATTTATCATCCCCTAGTCCAACATTGAAGAATCTAAATTTCAAAGTGAGCCAAGGTATGAGGGTTGCTGTTTGTGGTACTGTTGGCTCAGGCAAGTCTAGCTTACTTTCTTGTATTCTGGGAGAAGTTCCGAAGATATCGGGGACTCTTAAAATGTGTGGGACAAAGGCCTATGTTTCTCAGTCACCATGGATACAGAGTGGCAAGATAGAGGAAAACATATTGTTTGGTCAAGAGATGGACAGAGAAAGATATGAGAGGGTGCTTGAAGCATGTTCATTAAAGAAGGACCTGGAAATTCTTTCGTTTGGTGATCAGACAATTATAGGGGAGAGGGGAATCAATTTAAGTGGTGGGCAGAAGCAAAGAATACAAATTGCACGTGCTCTGTATCAAGACGCTGATATTTGTCTGTTTGATGATCCTTTTAGCGCTGTTGATGCTCATACAGGATCACACCTTTTTAAGGTATTTCATTTCCCTCTTGTAGTGTGATTACATCTAGTTTAAATTGAGTATCCAAAATTATTTACATCATAGAATTATTGGCATATGCATCCGTAAAATTGACACTTCATTATTAATTTGTTTGCTTAATATTGCACTACAGGAATGCTTGCTGGGTCTCTTGGGTTCAAAAACAGTAATCTATGTTACTCATCAAGTGGAGTTCTTACCTGCTGCTGACCTCATCTTGGTAAAAAATCCAGAGCTTTTCTTAGAATTATATTTTATAAGATGTGTTATTATCTAGTTAGTATCTGTCTGCTTAAACTTATTGTTTGTGATTAGGTCATGAAAGATGGAAGGATTACTCAAGCAGGAAAGTTCAATGACATTCTTAATTCAGGACCTGATTTTATGGAACTTGTGGGAGCACACGCGGAAGCTTTGTCCGTGCTTAATTCTGCAGAGGTGGAGCCAGTTGAAAAAATAAGCGTTAGTAAAGAAGATGGAGAATTTGCTAGTACTAGTGGGGTTGTCCAAAAAGTAGAAGACACTGATGTTCAAAATTCTAAAACAGATGATTTATCAAAAGGACAGCTTGTTCAAGAAGAAGAGAGAGAGAAAGGTAGAGTTGGGTTGTCAGTCTACTGGAAGTATATCACCACAGCATACGGAGGTGCTCTTGTTCCGTTTATCTTGCTTGGACAGGTTCTCTTTCAGGTCCTTCAAATTGGAAGCAATTACTGGATGGCTTGGGCAACTCCTGTTTCAGAGGATGTGAAACCTGCTGTTGAAACCTCTACACTTCTAACTGTTTACGTTGCTTTGGCCGTTGGAAGTTCTTTTTGTGTCCTCTTCAGGTCCACGTTGCTTGCAACAGCTGGGTACAAGACAGCCACTCTACTCTTTAGTAAAATGCATTTATGCGTTTTCCGTGCTCCCATGTCTTTCTTTGATGCCACTCCAAGTGGACGAATCCTAAACAGAGTAAGCAAAATATATTTCTAATATAGTGCCATATTGGGATATTCGAAGAGAATTACGTGATTTTTATGTACTTTCCTTCTTTGCTTTAAACAGCTACCACTCCCTCTGCTGCTGTACTGAATGCAGTAATCTCATCAATGTAGCTAATTGATTTCTTGCAGGCTTCTACAGACCAAAATGTAGTGGACTTGAACATGCCGGGTCAAATTGGGAACCTTGCCAACTCAATGATCCAGCTTCTGGGAATTATTGCTGTGATGTCGCAAGTTGCATGGCAGGTTTTCCTCATTTTTATCCCTGTGATTGCAATCTGTATCTGGTTACAGGTAACGCTTCTTTGTCCGACTGCTCCTATATTGTACGTTGTATGGATACATGAATTTCCACATGAAATCTAAAATGGAAATGTTAATGTCCCTTTAGTGTTAATTCTTTGTTGATCATGCACTGTTGATGCTCGTTATTCATGCCTATACATGCCTTACCTTCTATTTGATGTGGAAGTGAGAAACTTGGCTTCCTTATTCACACTAAAGTTCACTCAGTTGATATATTAACATTTTCTTCAACCTTTTTCTGCTACAGTTCTTAGAAACTTCTAAATTGACACAACATGGAAAATGATTGACAATATGAATCCATATAAAAAAAACCTAACTCCTGTTACAGCCAGCAATCTATATGAACTATGTTAAATGTGAAGAAAGATGCTCAAAAAATTTATATTCATGCAGCAATACTACATATCTTCAGCACGAGAACTAGCACGGTTGGTTGGAGTATGCAAAGCTCCAGTGATACAACATTTTGCCGAAACAATTTCAGGGTCGACAACTATTAGGAGCTTCGATCAAGAATCAAGATTTAGGGATACAAACATGAAACTGATGGATGGTTATGGTCGGCCTAGGTTCATACTGCGGCTGCAATGGAATGGCTATGTTTTCGCTTGAATATGTTGTCATCTATCACTTTTGGGTTCTGTTTGGTTTTCTTGATCTCTATTCCAGCAGGGGTGATTGATCCAGGCAAGTGGTATTCATTTAGTGTGTTACTAATTATTCTTTTGAAAGCAACTTGTATGAATTCTCTGTTTTCTTATTTGTTTTTGGTATTTTACTCTGAAGGTGTTGCGGGCTTAGCTGTCACATATGGACTTAATCTAAACAGAATACAAGCGTCGGTTATATGGAATCTTTGCAATGTGGAGAACAGAATAATATCAGTGGAGAGATTACTACAGTACACTACCATTCCCAGTGAGCCTCCTCTTGTAATAGAATCCAATCAGCCAGATCGTTCTTGGCCATTACTTGGAAAAGTTGACATACATGATCTTCAGGTACTTGCTGTTCTGGTTTATTTCTTTCATAACATATGGGTCGGTCATTCATGTGTGACTCGAATTTCATGTTTATATAGGTCCGGTATGCCCCACACATGCCGCTTGTGTTGCGAGGTATCACATGTAGCTTTCCTGGAGGAATGAAAACTGGGGTTGTGGGTAGAACTGGCAGTGGCAAATCAACTCTCATACAGACCCTTTTCCGAATTGTGGATCCTGCTTCTGGCCAGATTTTGATAGATGGTATTGATATATCTTCAATTGGACTGCATGATCTAAGGTCTAGGCTGAGCATTATCCCTCAGGACCCAACCATGTTTGAAGGGACTGTAAGAAGCAATCTGGACCCACTTGAAGAGTACAGAGATGAGCAAATTTGGGAGGTTGGTTGGTTTTACACTGATGAAAGGAAGCTTCTTCCTACTAAATGTTCTTCGTGGGACTAGTTAAAACATCTTTGATTTTTTCAGGCCCTGGATAAGTGTCAACTTGGAGATGAAGTTAGGAGAAAGGAAGGAAAGCTGGATTCTACAGGTTTTTTTCTGTGGCTACTCTAAGATACAGGCTATATGATGCACTAGATTCCATTTTACGTCTTGGAAATTCTTTTGTTTAAGTTCATATGGTTGCTGCAGTTAGTGAGAATGGAGAGAACTGGAGTATGGGTCAGAGGCAGTTGGTCTGCCTTGGCCGTGTGCTGCTCAAGAAAAGTAAGGTCTTGGTGCTTGACGAAGCTACCGCGTCGGTTGATACAGCTACAGATAATCTCATCCAGCAGACCCTTCGCCAACACTTTACTGACTGTACAGTCATCACTATTGCACATCGTATAACTTCTGTTCTTGATAGTGACATGGTTCTGCTTCTGAGTCATGGTTAGTATTGCCAAATGAATGCATTCAACATCAAATTCTTATTCATTTTTTAATGTATTTTTGTTCTGGTTGTAGGGCTTATTGAGGAATATGATTATCCTGCAACATTGCTAGAGAACAAGTCGTCATCTTTTGCTCAGCTTGTGGCTGAGTACACTTTGAGGTCGAATTCCAGTTTTGAGTAGTTTGACTGACAATTGAAATTCCAAATCTTCTTATGAACTACTCAACTGGTTAGCTGTCCTGTTTTGATAATGACGAAACATAAGCGGTGATCAAGTTAAAGGTTTCAGTGTATTTTAGGCTATATTCTGCTGCAAATATTGTATGGTTAGTACATTCAAGTAATTTTGAGACTGAAACTGTCAAATCTAGCTGTGAAATTTTGTGGGTTGATAAAGTTGGAATTGTAAGTTGATTGAAACTCCTATGCAAAACATCCTCTCTTTGAATAGATAAATGGCTCTGTAATTGGAAAATTTTGTAATTAAATTCATTGGTCCCTCTACTTGTCCAAGGCAAATGCGTCGTAGACTATATTAGAGTTAGATATTCCAAAATTGTATCACAAAAGACTTTGGTGAGACAAACCCACTGGTTTGCTACGCTAAAGTTAGATATTCCAAGATTTTAATTACGTTATTCATATTTTAGTTCAAATTGACGGTTTTAGCCCTAAAATTAACAACTATTGACAAAATTTGACATAATGATGGATTTGAAATAATTTAGTTGAAAATCAAAATAAAACTAGACATAAGTTCATGGACCATTTCAATCAAATCCCTTCAAAATATCAAGAGTACTGTTAAACGAACACTAAAATTAATTAAGTACACCCTATGATCTAAGTACACTATAATATTTTAATCTAAATGAAAAATTAACTAAGTACACCTTATTTAACTACCAAAAGTAACTTGGTACACCCTAGTACACTCTATCACACAACCCCCTCATACCAAGCCTATACCATATTTCTCTTTTTACATGAATTTGTACCCTCTTTTCAAATTTTGAGTTTGCATCAAAATCTTTAATTTCTTAAGCTGTTGTGGGAGTAGATTTAATAGGGCAATCTCATAGTAGTAGGGGGGAAAATAAAAACAAAGAAAAGGTTTCAATGTCAATGCAAAGATTCTATATGCAATTTTTGTATGAATCATCCCAAGATTAATTTTTTTTTTTTTGTGGAATTGAAATTAATTCAAAGTAGGCGATTTTGGTCAATTCCACCATTTGAGTAGGTGATAGTTTTGTACTCAGTTAATTTTAGGGTTTGTTTAGCAACACTCAATATCAAACAATCTAACAAATGGATTTCTCAAATGCAATATCCAAACTAGGGGTGGTTGCAGTTTGGTTACCACAACTTTTCAATGATACCGTGAATCGACCGACATATTATGGTATGGTAAAAATACGAACCAGTAACCGATCGACATATTGCGGTATAATGCAATTGTCAGTATATTGCAGTCGGTATACCGCAATTGTCGGTATATGGAACAACATAATATTACAAAACTTTGTATCAACAAAAAAAGAGTCTACTCATGCTTAAAAAACACTGTTGAAATAATCCGAACTTTCTATAATTGGCAATGATTCTTTAACTTATATACAGTGAGAATGAATTGTATTATTAAAAATAAACTAATACAATCCACAATCGTGCTAATGCACAATTAATCAACTAAATAGTTGATTGCAAGCTAGAGATTATCTCGGCTAACCCACTAATAACAACCTAACAAAATTACCAACACAACAGAGGAGTTTGCAATACTAATTGAATCCCAGGTTCCTACTAGATAAAAGTTTAATTATTTACTAATTAAGTTATATTAATTCATTAAATATTCAAATGATATTTCTTCAAGACTGAGATTTAAAATAAAAAAACAATAGAGGGAACTTCAAGAGATTAGTGGAGAATGCACTTCATTAGTAATACATTTAGAGTCTAGGTGAGTCTCAAAGAGAGGAAGAATAAAAAGAAAAAGAAGAAGAGAGAAGAGAGAAGAGAGAAAGATTCATCTAAATGATGAAGTCCTAGCCTCTGACAGTTAATATAAAATAATTATAAGTATTTATTTTAATAATTAATTAAATTATATTGCAGTTTGTGTTCTACCGCATTATTTGAATATGCGGAACTGCAACCTCAATTTTATAAATTGCATATTGCGATCGATTTTTATGATAAGTTGATTTAGATGCAGTAAGACCTCGGTCGATATTTGTGGTTTTTGGGTCTTAAATGCCAGCCTTAATCCAAAGTGCTTAGCCTTTTTCTCCCAAATTAAATAAGATGCAAAAGGACAATGCCTGTCCTTGTAATGTCAATCCAACTTGCCGCTGCCAAACCAAACCAAGCTGAATTTCAATTTGTTCAGTTGTCCAGTACGCCTTCTCCAACAACCAAACATGTTAATGAACAATCCAAATAATATCCCACACCCTCTTCTCTATCTCCCTGCGCTTTTCCTTCAACCATGACCCTCTTGTTTCCATTCTCTCTGGCCGTCTTTAAATCCTGCTAAAACCCTAGCCTCCCCACCTCCTTATCCCCTCTTCAACTTCCCATTTTGCCCAAACCCAATATTCAAAATCCCAAATTTATAAAATAACATAAAGAAAACCATTGTACATCCCCCCTTGTATGAGCGCCCTTTTGCTTTTCCACATACATATTAGCCAAAAAATTTCCCAATTTCAAAGCTTTAATAATAATTTCATTCGATTCTTTGCCCTGAGTTTCCCATTTAGTTCTTTGGTGTTGAAATTTTCGTTCTGGGTCTTGTTCACTTCTGTTATTTGCTTGTAATTTATCGAAATGGCGCTTGAGTCTTCCATTCTGACTTTGCCTAGGTACAATTCTTGCCCGAAATCATGGAGTTTCATGTGTTGCAATAGGCAAACAAAATTTCCCATCAAGGTTTTGCTGCAAAATAATCGATACCCATTTCAATTGCGGTCGAACTGCATTGGTAATAGTGGTTTTAGGAGCTTCTTAGGTCCAAGATGTGAAGGAGTTGACGTGTTGGTTAATAAGCTCGTTGCAAGCTCTAGCTGATGATAATGAGAGTTCGGGCAGTGCAGATGTTGTTTCGGGTTCAAAGTTTGATTTTGTTAAGGAATTGGTAAAGTGCGGAATTGTTTTGGCAGCCATGGTTTGTGGGGTTTTAATTTATGGGTGCAGAAGAGCTTTTGCGGTGGAGGGTGTGGTGAATGCAGGCTATGGGGTTATTGGGCAGAGCATATTGTTGCTCAGGAATGCCTGGCCGAAGACATTGCAGGTTCTTCAGCTCTTCAAAGAGCAGGGTTTGATTTTGGCTTTGCTTTTGGGACTCTCAGCGTTTTTTTCAATGGCGGAGACTTCAATTACCACACTGTGGCCCTGGAAGGTATGAATTTGTTATGCTCTGTGAATGCTTATATCATAGGCATTGTGAAAGATTGCTTTTGATTTGTTTGGATGACGAATTTTTTGTCCACCTCTGGACATTGCACTCTTTATGACTTTTTTAATGAAGTAACTTGCAACTAAGCCATTTCTGATGATGTTCGAAATGATAAACTGTAAGTGCAAGTTTTATGTTATTTATCCTTTTAAGTTATGGGTAATTTGACTTAACAATGG
Source organism: Prunus yedoensis (assembly GCA_005406145.1). NCBI lineage: Eukaryota > Viridiplantae > Streptophyta > Magnoliopsida > Rosales > Rosaceae > Prunus > Prunus yedoensis. The sequence goes on from BJCG01001416.1 coordinate 35,260, forward strand.
AGGTATATTTGTCAATGCCAACTATTTATCATTCATTAACATTTGTGTGCTGGTTTCCATGTCTGGTTTTATATCCTTGTACCCTGAAGTAGAGTTAGAATCTTGTTCTCTATAGATTGTAGTGGAAATTACATTTTTGACCTTGGAATGCAAAGCATCCTTTCTTAAACTTGCTAATTCAACGGACTTGACTTCATACACGAGGGTTAAAAGTATTTGTGGTTAGCTTTTTAAATGACCTCCAAATAATACGGAATTAAGGACCTTAATATATTATGGCTTTCTTCTTTTCAGAGCTTATGTGTACATAAAATTGTAACTTTGAAATGTGCATATCCAATTTTCAGTAAATGATCAACCTATTAGCTTACTGAAAGAAAATGAATGATCTGACCCATTAGGATCTTGAAATAACGTCAGTTAATTGTTATTAATGTGTGTCAGGTGCGTGAGTTGGCTGAGAAAGAGTCTGAAGATGGTGTCTTCAAATTGCTTCGCAACGATGTTACTCGGTTCTTAACAACCATACTTATTGGAACAACGTACTTTCCTTCTCATTTTTGTTGGTATTAATTTTTCTACTCTTCCATCGTGAAGTTGAACATTTCTTTCTTATTGTAGAATTTCCTTATGTACTCAGTGTTGTCAATATTGGAGCAACTGCTTTAGTTACAGATGCTGCAACAGCAATATTTGGTGAAGCTGGTGTTAGCGCAGCAACAGGAGTAATGACTGTATGTTTCATTTTCCTTGCTTGATCAATTAATAAGCATAGATATGGAGGTACAGAGTTTGATATAGGGATAAGTATTTTGGACATTCAAACGTTAAAACATGCTGTTTAGTGCTTAATTTATGTTTGTTTTTTATCTTTTCACCGTACCCTTTTTGTATCAACAAACTTCTAATTATGAATTATCCCAATAACTAGTATTCTGTAGTCTTCACTCAGTAATCTCAGAAAAAATATTTCTACGATTGCCCTTTTGTCTGTTGGAAACAGAGGGGGCGGGGGCTGAAGAAACTCCTATATTAAAAAAAATGGATGTCTTTTCATTTCGTATAAAGTACAGTTTTTTGTTTCTTTTTTAGTGTGTACCTGCACTCTCTCTCTTTCTCTATCTCTGTGTCTAGATAGAGAAAGATTGATTCAATAAACTCATAGTTCTGAAAGAGTCTAATTTGTTTTATTAAGTGAAATTGAAGAAGAGAATGCTATTTCCACTGTGTTGAGTCTGGCTTTTGTTGAAAAGTTGTTATTTTAGATGTTAAGAGCAAAATCAGTGTTCTGTCTTTCCTCTCATCATTTCTTATCAAAGGCCAGAGGCTGCATATACATACATAAGAAAATAATGTACTAGTGGGACTGATATTTAATACTGTTTATTTATCTTGGTGATGCAAGGTTGCTATTTTGCTCCTCACTGAAATAACTCCCAAAAGTGTCGCTGTTCACAATCCCACAGAGGTTGCAAGGTTTGTGGTAAGTTAGAAACTGTAGAGTTTCTCTAACTTCTACTAAAACCCACATGACCACTAATTAGACATCTTTGTCTTTTTCTTTAGACTTTTAGTTTGTTAACTCATTTTTTTCTTAACTGATATTATTCCTGCTTGTCTTGATTAATTTGGTCAATGTTGGGTGTGATGCCTCTAGGTTAGGCCAGTGGCGTGGCTCTCATTGGTATTATATCCTGTGGGAAGAGTTGTTACATATCTATCAATGGGGATTCTAAAAATACTCGGGTTGAAAGGAGAAGGTTTGCTCTTTTGATAACCCAAATTTGAATTCTCCCTAACTTCCAATTTATGTCATATTTATTTCATTTGCTGCTTATCAATAATCCAGTTGGTGCTTGGCTGGTGCTGCTTGACAATTATGGTTATTAGCTCTTTGTGCTTATGGACTTCATAGTTCGCATTATAATTTAAATAACATTGTGTGTCAAAGGGTTAAGAAGGACGCAGAGATAGACTATGGGTTAGGGCTGGGGTCGGTTTGGGCCCAAAACGTGCGTCAAACCAGGCTAGTTGGTTTGCCCAAATTTCAAACTGAAACCGAACCAACAGGGCTTCTAACTGACCAGGTCTAATTCCTGCGTCACAGTTTATAATATCTTGGGCTTCTCTATCATTACCAAATGGTTCTAGGTGGGATGCTCTAAATTTAACATGGTGTCAAAGCCAACGCTCCACGTGTCTGGTCCTACAACCACACACACTCCATATCAATATAATTGATCCACGTGTTTGGATCAGTCTTGCCACATGTGAGGGGCGTGCTGAGAATATAGAATCCCACATCAGAAATTCTAAGCCATGCATAACAATATGTATGGTCTTGGGTCTCTTCACCTATCCAATTGGTTGTGGGTTAGATGCATTAAGTTTAACATAATCTTGGACTGTTATCTCATGTGTTTCTTGATAGTAAGTGGAACATCCACCATGCTAGAGTATTGTGAAGGCTACCTTTCTTTTAACCTGATAAATACATGAAGGTGTTGCTTTCATTTTATGGATAAGAGAGAATTAGATATATGGAATATTGAACTTGTACCTGTTAATATTGTTTACGGATGTGTTTTGTTTACTATGAAAATGTTCTTCTTGAAAATTATGCCTTTGTTTTACACCTTTTCTATGATCAGTGAACCATATGTTACTGAGGAGGAGTTAAAACTGATGCTGCGGGGGGCAGAGTTAAGTGGGGCAATAGAGGAGGAAGAACAGGTACTTGAATAGTTTTTTGGTTTCCCATAAATATTTTATTCTGCTGCATTACTTCCAAGTTGCTAAAGAAATATTCATTTTCTGAGTATAATGAAGAAAATCCATGTTATCAGCTCTCAATTCAATGCTTCTGCCATCAAGTATTCTATTGTTTTTTCAATATGTTTCCACCAAATCTTTATGTTATATGTGAAGATTTAATATGGCAGACATTTTGCTGTTATCCTGTCTTTGATGAGTGAAAATCTTCCCAAGAAATACATTTTGTGAGATACTATTTGACTAGTCGAGTTCCTGTTGTATATGGAGAGAAGAGAGACAGTGGGGTGGGGATGTAAAAGTAATAATTCAAACTATTGGATTTATCAAGGCACTTGAAAGAGTAGTTGGGCGGGTTATTGACACCCACAGCATTGTTTTGGACGTGAGGAATTTTTAGTACACTACATTCTATCCTAGAGAAATTTTTGTGCATGAAGAGAAAAATGTTTTTTTCTGGATTAACTTCCACATGGAATTTCTCCATGAACTTCAGTTTCAAAATATCTCTGTTTATATATGTGTATATACGGTAATGCTCTTTTGCCATATCTAATGTTAAATTATCAATCTGGATCATACTTTTAAACAAGAATATACCTGGGCAACGGTGCGGATGCCAAACTGTCTGGCATGTTATGGTACTAAGCTATTAATCTGAACCATTGGTCTGGTGGAATCATGCTTTAATGTGTGTTCCTATTTGACTGTATGACAACATAACTGACAGTATTTGGCAAAAAGGCATAGCAAAAAAAACATTCCAGATATCTGGCAAAAGAAGACATTCCCATTTATATATGTGCATGTGTGTATGTGCGTCATCTAGCCAGTCCATAGCCATTTTTATTTCTCCTGTTTTGTAGAATATGATGCTTGTCATGAATATGAAATTCCAACATCTTTGTTCTCTATAATAACACTTGTGCTCGTTTCATCATCCCACTACTACCCCCATCCCCCCTTTTAAGTTTATTAATTGTAAAGTTTTGTGCTCAAAGTTCCTTATTTAAGATACACTTTTTATTGGAAAAATAAATCCTTTTGCAGGATATGATTGAAAATGTGCTGGAGATAAAAGATACGCATGTTAGAGAGGTGATGACTCCTCTTGTAGATGTAGTTGCCATTGATGCCAGTGCAACACTAGTTGATTTTCACGACTTGTGGGTAACTCATCAATATTCAAGGTAATCCAAAATTTTAGTGGTATGGTGAATAGTTCTTTAGTGCCTTCAGCTGATAATATTTTGAACATTCTTCTTATAGGGTGCCTGTTTTTGAGCAGCGTGTTGACAATATAGTAGGAATTGCATATGCAATGGATCTATTGGATTATGTTCAGAAGGTCGGACAGTTTGTACACCTGTTATCTCTCTATGAGATGCATATTCTTTGTTTATTAATTGAATAAAAAAATCTCATAGTGCGCAGAACTGTGAATATGTTTGATTTTGAAGGGTGAGCTACTAGAAAGTACTACTGTTGGGGATATGGCTCAGAAACCTGCTTACTTTGTGCCTGGTTAATTCTTTTTATTATGCTAAGTTCTGATAAACACATGTATTCTACATTGGATTTTCATTGTATATTGCTCTCTCTTAATTGTCTTGTGCATTTATGCAGTTTATAATTCTGACTTTGTATACTTTATAACAAAAACCATTTCTGTAAATAAAATGGTTCAATGGAACTGATGTCCCTGGGTGGTGGTTGCTTGACTGATTGGCCCCATTCCAGCAAAGCCTTGGGGATTCATTAAGGTTTTAAATCCTTTGGGTTCCACCCAACTGTCTAATCTGTTGTCTGGTACATTGAGTTCCAAGTGCTCTATTCGCTGTAACAAATTTTATTTAGGTCATGCTCATAATCAGTAGGAGTCATTGAATGAAATATATGAGTTCAGGATACTGGAGCTGATGTTGCTGCATGATACGAGGCCAAGTGATTTGTAAAGTTTGCCACCAGTACTTTACAACTTCTGATTGTGTTATTTAACATAGTATCAAGTTGGCGCTGGACAGCCCTTTAAGCAGTTATAGGCTGTTCATTGTTGAAGTTTGTCTGTACTTTTTGAAGTTTCTGTTCTTGGTTGGTCATTTTGAAGCTCCTGTTCTGATAAGTAGTGGTTACGCTACTTATATTTTCTTTCCCCTGTAGACATGAAATCATTTTTTAATCAATATGATTCCATGTTAATGATTTGGCCTCATGCTCTCACTTACAGTCTAGCATTTGTTCATGCTACATGAGTCTGGTCTCATGTTCTTGTTGACAGATTTAGCAGTTGGTCATCAGTTGATGTTTGCATAGAGCTGAATATCTTAGGTTTTGTATCATTGAATCTAGGTTGTGCCTTGACTGCAGCAGCATTTGTCTGTCTTCATTTGGAACAACAATGTACACCATCCGGTTCTTAATTTTGTTTTGGACTGATTATGGTCCTTAATTTTCAATGCATAAAGTAGTATAATCCATTTTGCAGATTCAATGTCCGTCTGGAATCTTCTTAGGGAGTTTCGCATCCGAAAGGTTCACATGGCTGTGGTTCTTACGAATATGGTGGAACTGTAGGGGTATGTTCTTCATTCATCGTTGAATTGAACTTCTGATGTTTTTGTTAAAAATTCACCATGTTGCGCAGCATGTCTCTAACTTGTTTTGTGATGAAACAGATAGTAAACCCTGGAAGATGTCGTTGAGGAAATTGTTGGTGAATATTTGACGAAATGATTCAAAAGTAATTCTCACTACTAGCGTTTATACTCGTTCATCTACCTTTTTTAATGAGTAATTCAATAATTAAAGCACTAAGGGGGCCACAACCCATATGCTGGTATGCATAACAAAAAATTATTGCATTAGAAAGCTACAAAATCAAAGAAGGTTATTTTGGTCAGACAAGTGAAAACGATTTTCTTTGTCCCGGAAAATATAATGTTAAAGAAATGAGCCCTCACTTACTGGGAGATCTTCTAACCCATAAATGAGTGCAAACTCTTTTAGAACCATAAACACAAAACTATTGTTCTCAATATAATTGGTAACGCTAATATTTTGGAAAAAGAAAAGTCAGTTGGTGGTGGCTGGTTGATATCATCATATTTTTAAATTTCTTACTGAAATTATTGATGCTGGACCAGGAGGAGATTCAGAAAAAAACTGGCTACATTGTAATGCGTGCAGAGGGTATATTTGATGTGGATGCAAACACATCTATCGACCAGCTCTCTGAAGATCTAAATGTGAAGATGCCTGAGGTATTTATCCTTGCGAGTGTAAAATCCCGAATATTGGTTTTGAAATTTATCTATACGTGATCACACCGTACCTATTCTCTCCGGACCTTTCTATTATGACCAGCCAAGGGAAATCTATCCTAGTCAATATCTCCATTTGATTAATTAATTAGTTTGCTATAATGGTTCTATCTGTTGACTATGAGCAGTAGAGCATTCCCATCTATTCTGGATATATGCTTGTTCATTGTCATATTTTATTGTAATGGGAGACAACTTGACCATACCATGTAGCCATGATTTATTTATTTTACTAAATAGAAAAAATATTAGAAATCTAGAAAGCACCTAGGCTTGGCGGCAAAACCCTAGTACCAATAAATGTT
>BJCG01001417.1:0-41515 GCA_005406145.1 Prunus yedoensis
TTGTTCTGGTGGCGAAACAAGAAAAGGGTAAATGGAGAGTTTGCGCGTCGACTACACTGACCTCAACAAGGCATGTCCTAAAGACAACTTCCCATTGCTGAGAATCAACCAACTCGTGAATTCCACCTCCGGCAATCAGCTGCTCAGCTTCATGGACGCCTACTCCGGCTACAATCAAATCATGATGCGCGAGGATGACAAGGCAAAAACTTCTTTCATCATCGAGAGAGGGACCTTATGTAGTCAGCCGGTCCGGGGGCAGGGGGAGCTACACACTAGACACCATGGAAGGGAAGGAAATTCCACGACAGTAGAACGCTTACCATCTCCGAAAGTATTATCCATGATGCTTCCTCCTCAGTCCCAAGCAGATGACTAAGCCCTACACATCTCTGAAGAAAAGAAGCAACTGCTAGAAGCTTCTGGTTTTCTTGTATCCAGTTATGTACATTCTCGAATAAAGCACTGTAACCTTATAAACATCAATATAAGTTCAGTTTCTCATTCCAGAATATTTTATCTGCCTACTCATACCAGAATATCTCCATATAAGTTGCCCATAAGCAACGTCCTTCGGGAGACGCAGGGCGACGACCAAAGCGTCTTTCGGGAGACGCAGCCCATAAGAAGCCTCCTAAGGGAGACGCAGGGTGTGCCAGGAATTTCCTAAGGGAGGTATCCAGGTTCCTATCCGTTTCCTAAGGGAGGCAGGATAGTCACACAGTTGCCCATAAGCAGCCTCCTTCGGGAGACACAGGGCGACGACCAAAGCGTCCTTCGGGAGACGCAGCCCATAAGAAGCATCCTAAGGGAGAAGCAGGGTGCGCCAGGAATTTCCTAAGGGAGGTATCCAAGTTCCTATCCGTTTCCTAAGGGAGGCAGGATAGTCACACAGTTGCCCATAAGCAGCGTCCTTCGGGAGACGCAGGGCAATGACTAAAGCGTCCTTCGGGAGACGCAGCCCATAAGAAGCGTCCTAACGGAGACGCAGGGTGCGCCAGGAATTTCCTAAGGGAGGTATCCAGGTTCCTATCCGTTTCCTAAGGGAGGCAGGATAGTCACATAGTTGTCCATAAGCAGCGTCCTTCGGGAGACGCAGGGCAACGACCAAAGCATCCTACGGGATATGCAGAACACACCCAGAGTCCCTCAAGGGGGACCTTGGCCCTCGCCAATTTCCTAAGGGAAAACATCTTACGGGAGCAGAACAAACCTGGAGTCCCTTAAGGGGGATCTTGGCCCTCGCCAATTTCCTAAGGGAAAACATCTTACGGGAGCAGAACACGCCCGGAGTCCCTTAAGGGGGATCCTGGCCCTCGCCAATTTCCTACGCCCGGAGTCCCTCAAGGGGGACCCTGGCCCTCGCCAATTTCATAAGGGAAAACATCTTACGGGATGTGCAGAACACGCACGGAGTCCCTTAAAAGGGACCCTGGCAATCATAAAATCTCCAAAAGAAGATGCGCAATCAAAATACATGCTGGTTACTCAAGCAGTCCACAAGTCAATATGCCAATTGAAGTTGAAAAAATAACTGAAATTTCCATAGCAAGCTGACCAACCGGCCAAGTTCAACAAAAGGAAGATGGTCGAATAAGGCCAATTATTCTAAACAAGAAAGCAGACTACAAGGTGAAAAGAAATAAAGGAGTCTTCATTTACTTTGGGACGCCAGCAGGAGATCTCTGATCTACAGCCTCTTCGGCATCCACTTGATCAGCCACGTTCTCAGCAGCTCCACCTGCTTGATCTGCGACATCTGCCACTACCTCATCTGCTGCATCCTCCTCTGCTTCATCCTCTTCAGCTACCGCCTCTTCGGCTACCTGCTCTTCAGCTCCTGCCATGTTCACAGCATTAACCTGCTCACTTTGCACATAGAGCAAGTCATAACAGAGCATCTCAATGTCTCCATCTCTAATGCAGACTTGTTATAGGCGCCAAACTTAGCAAGAAGCTTGTCATAACCAAATGAGACGTCAACATTCTTGCGCTCAAGACGGAAGCAAATGGAGTGTCGCTTCCCTTTGTTTTTCCAAGGAAAGACTCGAGAGGGTGCCAAGTTCGCCGGCCTGGCAGACGTGGTTAACCAATTCAGCACAAGTGGACGAGCTTGACAGAAAATTCGTCTTGAGTAGATTAGACACGCATGCACCTCCTGTGGGGTTGGGCCTGTCAACCTTGGGACCAACAGCTGACGCTGAAGAAGAACCCTTCGCCTAGGCAGATGACTCTCTCATCTTCTTAGCCACCGCCAACCTCACCTCCAAAGAGTCAATAATACTGAATCAACTCCACGCTTGACTGCCCGTAACTCAACAGCTGGATCATGAGCAGACCTCCGCTCCGATCTCCATCTTTGACAGATGCAGACGACTTGAACTTCGAGGAGGAATGTCTACATCTATTTGACGCTCGGCAGAACTAGATTGGGCACGAGCTGCTTCATGAAGCAGATCATGGTTTTCAAGCTTGTCAGCAGGAGGCTCGGGCAGAACACCCCGAACACGCACATGCCACCAACCTTCGTGCTATATGCGTCCATGAGATGTTTGCCCTAGCAGATGATAACGGAGCAGACCCCATTGGAGTCTTCTCAGCATAAGGGAACCTGGCTTCTTCCTCAATGGAGACACATTCTCTGCTGCGAAGGAGTAGCTTCATCTCTTGAAGACTTGGCAGCAGCCTTTCTCTTTGGGGGAGATTCAGCAGAACACTTCTCCTGCCAGCTGGCAGATCATCAGAGTCTGGACCATTCAGCTTCCATCTCTAACATCCTGGGCAGGGGGCAGACCACCGACTTTCTCCCAATACTTGCCCAACTGATGACGCCCGCAACGCATAGGCAGTGGCTGGTCCACCTGCGCACCTGCTCCACCACAGCTGCTGCCCACTGCCAGCCATCGCCTGTCACAACATCTAGTCGGGCTTCCCCTAGCTGATCCTCGAAGCAAAAAAAGAAGAAAAAGAAATACACGTGCTCGACTTACCTTGGGATGCACGGCGACTCCTCTCTTCGACAAGCAGTACAAATTCTCCAAGATCTCTCTCAAGCTAAAGTAGAGAAGTTAAGTTTGCGATGTGAAGAAGAGTGAAGAGAAGCCCTGCATTTATACATGTTCGGCATCCTAGGTCAAGAAAGAATCGCAAGCCCATTCCTACTGGGAACCGAACTCCAAGTGCAAGTCAATACCTCTCCACTCAGGAGCCCAAATCCAAGAAGGAAGCCCAGTTACAGCTGGACAGCCCAACAGATGATTTACATCTCCTACATGCCACCACGCGCCATGCAGAAGCTGGGGGGCATTTGTGGGAACCGAATTAATTCATAACCCTAGGTCAAATAATTCCTTCCATTTGGGGATTATTTGACCTAATTGGGAATTATTCAATTTAATTGGGGATTACCCAATTAAATAGAAGTTACCTAATTAGGTTGAGGATTGATTTGATTCCTACGAATATTCTCAATTAATGGAGGAGTTACCTAATTAAATTAGGTATTGATTTGATTGCTACCCTGATTAGGGATTTGATTTAAATCAAATAAATCAAATCCCTAATTAGTCAAATCTCGCCAAATTGGGGAGGAATAATTCCCTTCCATCTACGAATTATTCCTCTGAAACCCTAGCTCCCGAGACTCCTATAAATACCTAGCTACACACAAGGGTTGAGGTACGTCTAAAACTCCTACTGAAACTCTGCAGAAATTAATCTTCTCAGAAACCCTAGCCACCTCCTTTCTCTCCCTCTTTACATAAGGCTCCGGCCACCCTGGTTTATCCAAAACACATATAAACTCCGTACCTATTTAGCTATTGGTTTTTTGCCCTAAATCAATTGAACTAATTTAGGCATCGGAGGGCCTTTGGCCAACACCCCCCGGGTGTGGTCCTCTTATTTCTATTCGTTTTGCAAGGAGAAAGAGAGGCGGAGAAGACGAAGAATCTTTAGGCGAATATTCCCGTGGGAGGAATTTGACTCCCACATTTGGCACACTTCCCTAGTCCACCAGAAATATTACTGCTGAATTCATTGAAGGAAAAATCCAACAGCCTGATCAGGGGAGAAGAATGAAGACAAATCGAGGATGGGATAGAACCTGATAAGGTGTTGTTCCTGACACTAAAACTAGTCAAATTCCTTTGTCGGAAGAATGGAGATGGAATTGCACCATGGAAGTGATTGTTGGACAAGTCCACCATGCGAGTGTTGGATGGTATAAAAGACGGTAGCTCTCCAAAAAGAAGGTTCAAACTCAAGTCAAGGATCTCAAGACGATTCAAGGATAAGAAGAAACTAGATTCAAGTGAACCAAAGAGTGAATTGTGAGAGAGATTCAAGTAGGTGAGATGAGTGAGATTTTCAATTGAGGGAAAAACACCTCCTTTGAGATTGAGCCCTGATCTGGAGGGTAAGTCCAAATGTGTGACCCAACCTTCGTGATCACAGGTGATGCCCTCCCAATGGCAACAATCAAAGGAAGTCCAGTTCAAAGAAGGAGAAGACAGTGAGAGGGCAAAGGACAAAAGAGAGCTGCTTTGAGATTGATTGCATGCATGATTTGTGGATAAAATGGAAGAGAATAAGAGGATGAAAAGGAGGCCATGAGCCATTTGGTGGTAGGGGATCTTCAATGCTTGCATGTTTCGTGGTGTATTTGCCATTTGCCCACCGGTTTGTGTTTAGGTTAATGGAGAAAATTTATAACAGTTAGAAGCAAAGCAACTGACAAGAGATCTTGCAATTTTATAGAGAGAGAGAGGAAGAAGATAAGGAAGGGCGGCAAGGGAGATAGTGCGAAGTAGGGGGATTGTGTTATTTTGTCAATTTTTCTTCTTCTGTTTTTGAATTTTTTTTTAGAGATATTTAGTCAAATACCCATTCTTAGCACTAAAACTATAAATATATCCTACACCATTTAATTTCTATAAACAAACCCAAAATAAACCCAAAAAATGACAATTGGCCATATTGAATTTAATTTTGATTATTAAATTACTTTAATGTCCTATTGAGTATTTTGGGCTTGTTTATAAGTTTTGGGGTTGGGTTTGTTTTGAGAAATCAATGGCAGTTTTGTAATTTAAAAGAAGTTAAAAGCCTTTTTGTTATGTTATAAATGGGTTTTGGTGTGTTTATAAAGTCCATTTCATATAGGGTATTTTTATAATTTGGGCTCCTATATTGGGTATATTAGTGAATCTCCTTTTTATTTTTTATTCATAAGGTATTCCCACAGTTAAAAAAAAAAACCAAAAAGAGAGAGAGAGAGAGAATTTTTTGCAAAATGTAATCAAGTGTAGCAGTGGCATTAGATTATAAAAAGGGCATTTGGAATTTAAGGTAAATTTCAGTGGGGGCTGCACAAGGGAAAAGAGTTCAGAAGGGTGGAAAATAACACCACCCGAAAAAGTCAGTTTTACCCTTTATTTTAACCAAAAAAAAAAAATTGCAGAAATGACCCCAGAACTAATACTGCTAACCGAGGTGGAGTTCAAGGACTACCGAAATCATTTTGCGAATTCAAGAACCAAAATGCAAATGAGATGTAAATTTAGAGACTATTGCTACAATTAAGTGAAATATTTTTCATCATGGAACTTGTCGTTAATTTTCTCTTCCTTGATCAAAGTGGAATTATCTTCAATAAGCAAGTCAATTTTCATGATTTCATCCATTGGGACCACATCTTGTCCTTGCTTGACTATATGCAGCAGATGCAGTCAAACATGTGCAGCAGAAGCCTTCCACAACGCAGTAATAAACATGCAGTGATGATTTTTTCCCCTTAAATCCACAGACAATCCTGAAAGGAATTTTTTAAGTTTTCTTTGAAAATCCGAACTCAAGACCATTTCAAATCAAGATGAGATTAATTTTGTGTACCTTTTAGTTTTCATGGCCTCACAATAATGGACTGGACTTCCAGTCCGTCTCTCTCCCATGTTTAATACAAATAATTGAAAAAATCTCAGTTGTTTTTTGAGTCACAAAATAATATGAATCAGACAAAAATAACACAAAAGCAATAATTCTGAATGTTCAGAAGAAAAAAAAAAAAAAAAAGAATCCTGAATAGTAAAAAGGTGAGACTCATCCCAAATGGGGCCACTCCAACGCCTACGATCAGTCAGTGAAACTACTTTTCGGACGTGCAGTTGGAAAGGCTAATAGGGTTTATACCTAATTAAGATTTTGGTTAATTTTCTATTAATTTATTTCATTTTTCTTAATAAAATTAATGACTCTTGCGTTAATTAAGCCACATGGTAATTTAATCAGATTCAAAATTGATGATATGCTAGGTAGATGTCTCATTATAATTATTTGAGATTCAAATTTAGTGCACGATTTTGATGTTGTTAGTAATATTAAAAAAGTACATTTTAATTGCCGTACTAGATGCTGGAGGGGAAAGCAAAAATTAATAGGGTTAGATGTTATTTAAGTTTAATTATTTTAATTGGAATTCAATTAAGTCAAATTTTTAGTCTACTCTAGCAGGGATCATAGCATAATGGCAATGAAATGCTTGGAAGTTTTTCCAAGTGGATATCGACTATGGAGCTAGTCTTTTCTGCAATTGAAAGTTTACCAGGTTGCTCGCGCGGTTTCAACTTTCAAGACTTGATTTAAATTAGTTTTTTTTAATATAAAAAAAGTTTAGATTTTTCATAGGTGAATAAATAAATAAATAAGTTTTGATTGATCTCAAAATAACCCCAACTTAAGACAAAGTGAAAACTTTATTGGAAAATTTTAGCAGAGGCAATTGATGTTGTAGATTTTATTGCAAAATTTGCAACAGAAGAGGTGGGAGATTTGGTTTATGTCATATATGCTAAGCTGTGATACCATTAGTTATATGTTTCACCAAAAATAAATAAATAAATAAATAAAGATGCTTAAAAGTTTGTTTTTTCTTTTTTCTTTTTTTTAAAGAAATTCTGGGATTGCAGTCATAATTCAACCAAAAAACCACTAGTTACAAAGTGCCAATATAAACTAACGACAAAGAAACATTACAATTAGGGAGAAATTTAACATTAAAATTAAGACAATCTTGGCACGCCTCCACTGAAGATCATGCGGGATTAAAGAAACTCTAACATAGGCATTTGCAAAGATTATTATAGAATTATACCATAAGCGAGCTGAAGAAGCAGAGAAGGAGACAATGCTAGAAGGAAAGCAAAGACAATGGGAAGATGAGGAGGTCAAGAGGAAAGGAAAAAGAGAAAAGAATGGACAAAAAGTATGTTTGGTTGGCACCACCCAATGAAATCTCTTTTCAAGTCATTTCAAATTTGAAACTTCATGTCAAATTCCATGTAACACAATATTTTCCAAGTCAACAAGTCCATCACACGGTCACCCCCAACGAGGTCTTGTGATTTGTATTGTATTGTTGTAGGTGTTTCCCACTTTCTTGCTTCGCCAGTCACACAACGCTTTCTCTGCAACCTTTCAAAATTTTCAAAAATTTCCCCGCCGTGTCTTGATCATGACTTTGCCATGTCGGGAGTCTCTTAACTGTATCCAAGGCGTTGACCCGTGTCCAAGTCATGTCGGAGGCGTATCCGCGCCGTGTCCGAGTGTTCGAGTGTCGAACATGCTGACACTTCAGCTCACTACCGTGTCCGTGCAACATAGTTTGGCACCACCCAATGAAATCTCTTTTTAAGTCATTTCAAATTTGAAATTTCATATCAAATTCCATGTAACACAATATTTTCCAAGTCAACAAGTCCATCACACCCAACGAGGTCTTGCGATTTGTATTGTATTGTTGTAGGTGTTTCCCACTTTCTCGGTTAGTGAGTGATGTTTTACCTTTATCAAAGTTTCAACATTTTTATTGGGTTTAAATTAAGGATAAAAAAACATTTTTTTTTGTTATTGGGGTTGGGTTTAAATCGTAATTTCACCTTTCACTTAATAGAGACTTAACTTTAAATAAAATTATAAGAAATTTCTTGTACATCTCTTTTAGTATATGTATAATAAATGGAAGGTGATAATAATAAGAAACAACGATAAAATTTCAGCTTATGGCTCCCATACATTGAATTCGGGCTCCGCCCCTTAACCAACCCACTAGACTTCGACTATAAATGAGATGACGAATATGAGAAAATGAGAAGAGTGCTACTATTTTCACCTCCTTGTATTATTTTTATAGAAATTTAGTGAAATACCCATTCCTAGACATAAAACTATAAATATACCCTACACCATTCAATATATATAAACACACCCAAAAAAAACCCAAAACTGACAGCTGTTACCTTTTTAATTTAATTAGATAAATGAAATACCTTTATTACCCATTTAGTATAAATTAGTTTATTTGAAAAATTTTGGGCGCTCTCTCTCTCTCATCTCTCTCTGTTCGCTCTCGTCTCTCTGCGTTCACTCTCGTCTCTCTCCAGCGATCTTGGTGCTCCGGCCACAGCCAGCCGTGAGACCGGTCAGAAAAGGACCGGCCAGGGCCGACGATCAAGTCTGGGCTAAAGCCCAGCCACATCAACCACTCACGACGCCGCTGCGAGCTCGGAAAGGTTTGTGGATTTCGAGTTTTTCGACGTCGTTTCCGGCGACTTCGGCGGTTGTTTCCGTCAATCGAGGTATGAAACTTCATCTACTTTTTGTGCTCTAGCTGTTTATGTATGTGGTTATGATAGATTTTGGAGTTTTGGAAATTAATCAATACACCCTAGATTTGGTGTTTATGTATGTGCAATTGTAGATCCAATTCTTCTTGATTTTATATGTTTATTTTTGTTATTGCCGATTTGGAGGCAAGCTATTGGATTTTATGATTTCGTTCTAATTTGTATTTAGATATTCGTTTGAGTTTTAAATTGTGATTTTAGTTTCTTTTTGTTTATAATTTGGATTGATTTCATATTCGGTTTGGTTGTGGATTTGTTGTTTGAGCTGTGGTTAGAAATTTGTGATATTTGATTTGGTTTTCATATTAATTGAGATATGCTTTTTCAGTTGAATCTGAGTATATTCGTGTTTTTTCTGTTTTTTCACTGTAAAATTCCAGTATAGGGTAGTAACACTGCTTGTTTGCTATGAAATCCTATTTCTAATGCATGTCTACCACTGTAAAGTTCCAGTATAGGGTAATAACACTGCTTGTTTGCTATGAAATCCTATTTCTAATGCATATCTACCACTGTAAAGTTCCAGTATAAGGTAATAACACTGTTTTTTTGCTATGAAATCCTATTTCTAATGCATATCTACCACTGTAAAGTTCCAGTATAGGGTAATAACACTGCTTGTTTGCTATGAAATCCTATTTCTAATGCATATCTACCACTGTAAAGTTCTAGTATAGGGTAATAACACTGCTTGTTTGCTATGAAATCCTATTTCTAATGCATATCTACCACTGTGAAGTTCCAGTATAGGGTAATAACACTGTTTTTTTGCTATAAAATCGTATTTGTAATGCACGTCTACCACTGTTAAGTTCCAGTCTAGGGTAATAACACTGCTTGTTTGCTATGAAATCCTATTTCTAATGCACGTCTACTAGTGTTATTACCACATACTGGAATTATACAGTGGTAGACATGCATTCCAAATAGGATTTCAGAGGAAACAAGCAGTATTAATACCATTTACTGGAACTTTACAGTGTTAGACATGCATCAGAAATAAGATTTCAGAGGAAACAAGCAGTGTTATTACCCTATACTGGAACTTTATAGCCATTAATCAGAAATTTCAGTAAACTAGCGACTAAAATAATGATAGTAAATGTCTGAAATTTCAGTATAGGTTTGGTTTGTAAATGTCTTACCTTTGAATCGTTTTCTTGTTGAAATTATTCTCTAAAATTTTGTCTTGGTTTTGTAGGTGAGGTCAGCGTGTGGTGTTTGTTTTTGAAAGTATATCAAGCTTGGTTGTGGTTATGGAGTTTCGGTTTCGAGAGATGAAGAAGACGCTTTGATGAAGACGATGACTGAAGGGACGTTTGGCAAAGATGGTTAATTGAAGTTGCTGGAAGTTACGATTTTGTTTTCCATTTTTTGGACAAAAGTTACGGTTTTCTAGATGGTTAAAATGTTTGGGCTTGTTTATAAATTTGGGTTGGGTTGATTTTGGGTGTCTTTTGAGTTTTTTTCTGTTGGGCTTATAAGTGGCAGTCTTGTAATATATAGTAACTTAAATACCAATTTGTTATTTAATAAATGGATTTTGGGTGTGTTTATAAAGTGTTTTCCATATAGGGTTTTTTTATAATTTCAACACCCATTTTGGGTATATTAGTGAAGCTCCCTATTTTTTAACCCACCTTATCCTCCCACTCATCATGAAAATTGGTAAAAACACAATCCTATCTTTTCACCCACCATTATACATAAAATACCCTTTAATTATTAATTCTTTCTATCTCTCAATTGAGAGATGACAGTCAAGAGACTCAAGACACTGAGCTTAGATAAAAATGCTTATTGGATTCCAAATAATAACGTATTAGTAAATAGGGATGAATATCTTGAGCTAAATTGATCTACTGCTTTTTTGATTTACATGTAAAAAGGACAACTTAAACATCTAATGATGTCATCATCAGAAGAAAATTGGGATAAAAGCCATAATCAACCTCGACGTTGCTGGCATCGGCGCCGAGCTTTAAGAATCGGTGAGCCGACTCGGACCAGTTCTTGGCTTTGAGGACGAACGTCTTCGGTGAAGCTTTGGAGACCACCAGAGAATGGAGAGCTAAAATGACAATTCACACCATCCAATCCAATTATCAGACACTCCACACCACACACAACGTATCTCTAACTGAAAACAAATTTCCTCAAAATACAAAACAAAAAGAAAATTATGAAAATTCCAGAATAGAAACGTACGTTATCGAGGTGTTGCGGAAATCGGAAGGCGAGTTCGCGGTGGGGCTGAGTTTGGTGAGAATTAGAATGAGGAGGTTGTCAGGTAAAGAGTCGAACAAATCGACCGACGTCGACGACGAAGACGAGGAGCGTTCTCTGCCGATAGTTGTCTCCGGCGAGATTTTATTCCGTTTCCGGCAGACACAACGTTCTCCGGCGAAGCCCTTCTTCCTCTCCTTCTGAAAACACACATCTCCTACTCCTCCAAGAGAAATTACGAAATGGAGAAAGCCAAGTGAGGGCCTTATACGAAAAGCCAACGACAAAACCAAAAGCATCAACTTATTTTTTCTGAGTGGTGAGGCGGTTGGGTATGGTCGGGATGAGGGGTGGGATTTGACACGGGATGAGGGAGAATAGGGTTTGTTTTTTGAAGTCCTTAAAAATTATTTTACAAAATGGTAAATTTGTTTTTAAAATTTTGAAGATAAAGTGAATGCGGAAATAGGATTAAGGGGTGGAAAGGAAATAACACTTAATTGAAATTGCGGTGCCTAACTCCAATAACAAAAAATATTTTTTTACACTAAACTAATTGCCCCCAACCCACTCTCTAACTTGCTGCTTCTACATATATACAAACCAGTAGCATAAAAAATATATACAAACCAGCTTCTGTCGGCAAAATAAATCTTTCAAAAAGACATGGCGCATTCACGAAGAAACATGCTAGTGCAGTCTCATCACCCAATCCAACATGGCTGCTTCCTTTTCATCCTTTTATTCTCTTCCATTGTTTCTATCAATATTCGTACATGCAATTCCACTCTGTCTTCTCCTCCTCCTTTTGATCGATCTGACGAAGCCCCTGAGCTATTCGGATCACCGCTAAACATGGTATTCGGGCCTTCGTTCGGGTCCCCACTGCAACCGGATACACCTATATTTCCTTCTCTTACAAATGGGACACCGCTCATGGCGGTATGTTTCCCTCACTTCGGAAAGACATCTCACCCACATTCACTTTATTATTAACAGGGTTAGATGTTATTTAGTTTTATTGTTTTTAATTGGAATTCAATTAAGTCTAATTTTTATTCTACTCTAGCAGGGATCATAGCATAGCAGGATCATAGCATAATGGCAATTAAGTCTTTTCTGCAATTGACAGTTTACCAGGTTGCTCAGGAAGGGTGGCTTTGATGAAGGATGATGATAAAGGAGAGAGCAATGGGTTTCTGCTCTCCTCTGTAGTAGTCTTCTACGCAAAGCGTTACTTTATTTCCGATAGGAAGGTGGCCCGCTGTTTTTGGGAAATGAAATTACCATAATTGTCCCATTTCAACTCATGCATATAGGTTTTTTTTTTTTTTAATTTTTAAAGTTTAGATAAGTTTAGATTTTAATTGGTTTATTTCATATTATGCTAAGCTCATTACCACAGTTATATGTTTCACCAAAATAAATAAATAAAGATGCTTAAAGTTTGTTCTGCTAAAATTTCTCAAAGTCTCCTGGCTGGGAAGAAAATAAAGATGTTGGTATCCCCCAATTGGAAGTGACATAAATTTATGACGAGAATGTAGCAATTGAAACAAATGAAGAATCGAAAATGATTGAATCTAGAAGAATCATAGATACTTGGCCAACCAAGGTAGCTCCTGGCTGTCCTTGAGTGCAAATGCCACATAAAATCATCGTCCCTGAAAGACAGACATAAAATCATACGAGATCACAGAATAGTCCAAGGTTTTCTTCTGATGGTAATGCAGTTGCATGAAAGGGTGAAACCATCAAGCCAATGTTCAAAGTAGCTGGATTACACAGAATTCTAATAGGTATCAGAAGTTTTGGGAGAGGGATGATGTAAAGAGCTGGACAGAAACTAACCTTGGAAAATTGAGCTGCAACTTCTGCATCCTATGCTTTGCTCCCGATTCACATAAAAGAATTCTGCACTCCCCAAGCTTACAACTGCCAAAAATGTAAAATTCAGATATTAAATAATCCATGCTTATATAAAGTTAGTATCAACTCCAAAAATTAACCTCTAATCGTTCTCACTAACTATTCTCCAAAAGGCTAGCCTTTGAGGCTCCTATAAATACATGGCTAGACCAAGGGTTGAGGTACGTCTAAACTTCTGTCTGAAACCCTAAAGAAATTATATCTCACAAACCCTAGCCGCCATAACTCTCTCTCTCTCACACAAGGCTCCGGCCACCCAGTTCACACCATGCATACATCTCCATACCCATTTGTTAGCTATTGTTTTTCTATAAACACTCGAACTAACTTAGGTATCAGAGGACCTTTGGCCAATACCCCCGGATGTGGTCCTTTTATTCCGATTTGTTTTGCAGGAAGAAAGAGAAGCGAAGAAGAAGACAGAATGTTAGACGAATATTCTCGTAGGACGAAAATCACTCCCATAGTTACTCGACCATAAAACTATGTAGCTATCTGGATCTCATGTATTTCATATTAGGGATGCATATTAATGTAGTAATCAATGCGTCATATGCCTCACTCAAGAGTGTTGTTTACCTCTTCTAAGATGTAAACATACCATTTAAATAAAAGAAGTTTCTCCAACGGAAATAATTTTTTATAATGACTGTAAGATATAATCTGACTCACTGAATATGAGGTGCCTGGAACATTTCTTGTATGGCTGCTTCAACCTGCCATTCCAACAAGTGATTTTCCTGCAAAGTGGGTACATATAAATCCTGTAAGTGACAAGAATTAAAGCTTCAAAGCAAGCTAATAACGCTTCTAAACAAAGCAAGCACATAGAGTTTAAGCTACATGAGATGTTATTGGTGCTTAATAATACCAATGTAGTAACAGAGTATTTCTTTTGAAACTTCAGGATACAGGAAAGAAGAGAAGTTGACAATTGTAATTCCTTGGTTGACCAAAAAAGAATATTGGTTTAAAGGCTGCTTAATTTTCATTTTTCAAATAAAGAAAAATGAAACAAACCAATACCAAAAACGGAACAAAAAACAAAACATGTATTATTTGGTATTTTAAACCAGATCTTCAACATGACACAAACTCTCATTATGGGACCAGTTGATTCTTTGAAATGAAAGGCCATGTTTTTTTTTTCTGACAAAGCGAGTGTGGAAGCAAATGTCTACAGCTAGGTCAAATAATTAGAGTGTTGTTAAACGAACCCTAAAATTAACTAAGTACACCTACTACCAAACTATTTATTGAATTACTAATTTACCCTAATATTAAATGACAAAAAAAATAAAATTAAGGTGTACTCAACTAATTTTAAGATTTGTTTAGCTTTTTTTCTTTGATGTCCTTAGCCTAATGGTTTCCTGCAAGTTAAAGATATAATTAGAAAGAAAAAATGATTGTTGTTCAAAATTTATAGGAATATATCCATCCTCAACCAAACCTCAAATAATTAATTGTGAAATTGAAAATGTAGGTTTTTGACAAGTCAAAAGTAGATTTTGTTGTCTCCTCTGCTTGATCTACATAGTACTATAAAGGCTCGTTTGGTACGCTGGACTGGACTATAAATACTGAGACTGTCTTGGATTGGCTTAGCCTGTGTCATAAGCTGGATAAGACTTGTACCATGTTGGTGCACGATATTTTTTTATTTTTTAAAAGAAGGCAAGTGGATTTATTTATTTATTTATTTTTCTACTCTTCTTCTTTCTTTCTCTGCTCTTTCATCTTCTTCTTCTCCCTCCTCTCTCCTTCTCCTCTTCTTCTCAATCTATTTGTCTCTTCGTTTCTTAATTTCAAAATTTTATATTCTCTCATTTTTCCTATTCACTATTTCTCTATTCACCCTCCTCTCTCTTCAATAGTCACATACCCAAACCCCACAATCTAAATTTGGGAGCTTCTTTGAGGAGGCTCCTGCCTGGGTGGGTTCTTTGATGGTGAATTGCTTGATGGTTAGCTATTGTTTTCTAAGGTTCTTCCCCCAATTTCATAAAAAGAAAAAGCCATTTAAATTAATTGATTTATTTCCCCCAATTGGGTTTTGTAGCAGACTTGAGAGAGAGAGAGAGAGAGAGAGAGAGGAGAGAGAGAGAGAGAGAGCAGCTGACAGGGATGAGGGTTGGAGGCCATGGCTGCGACAAGGTGTGTGCCTAGGTGGGAAGTGATGGCTACGACGACGTGTGTGGTGGGGTGGGAGGTGATGGCCGAGACGAAGGCGTGGAGAGGGGAGGAAGTCGTGAGCGATGAGGAGGGGATTATTTGTCACACACGGGTTTCAGAAAGCCCAATTAAGAAGGTGTTTTTGGTGGGTCCCAGATTACTAATCCCATTTAAAACTAGAACCATGTGACAACAAATATGGGATAATTTTTTATCCAAGCCAGTCCAAGTTAGGGAGGCGTACCAAACGAGCCCTAATTTCATACATCGTCGCTATGTGTCCATCAATGGTGAGGCCCCCTACTATCAACAACTGACTACAAAATGCGTTTTGGAGTACAAGTTTCCATCTTGGACGAAAAACAACCCAATATTTTACATTGTTACTGCGTAGCTAAAAGAAATTTGAGATTTTTCGCACAAATATTGGCCAATTTGAATTCGTTTCTTTAAATTTCAGAGAACTATGAAAAGAAAAAAATTTGGTTTTGGGCTGTTGTAGATTGTCAAAGACAGAGAGAGTGACGGGATTGTTTTAGTGATTCTAATTTACTCTAGTATAAAATGACCAAGAAGTATTAGGGTGTAGCAAGGGTATTTTGGTAGTTAATTAGGGTTTACTTAGTTAATTTTACATTTAGATTTAAATATTATAGTGTACTTAGATTATAGGGTGTACTCAGTTAATTTTAGGGTTCATTGTAGCAGCACTCAATAATTAATCCAATCAATTTGGGAATTATTTCACTAAATTAGGGATTCTTGCCAAAATTAGGGATTTGATTTTAATCAAATCCCTAATTAACTCAATCTCTCCAAATTGGGGAAGAATAATTTCTTTCCATGTGTGGCATTATTCTTCCGAAACCCTAGCCTCCGAGGCTCTTATAAATACGTGGCTAAGCACAAGGCTTGAGGTGATTCTAAACCTACGTTTGAAACTCTGCAGAAATCCCCTCTCACAACCCTAGCAGCCACACACTCTGTCTCTCTCACACAAGGCTTCGGCCACCCAGTTCTCCCCAAGAGAAATCTCCGTATACTTTGTTAGCTATTGTTCTCTTATACACAGTCGACCTAACTTAGGCATTGAAGGGCCTTTGTCTTTTCAAAAATGTAATCAAGTGTAGCACCTGCATTAGATTATTGTTGAGGCCCAAAAAATCCAAGGTTAGGCCCAAAAATATTCTTGGCCCAGTGCGAAACATTATTGAGAAAAACTCGATTGAAGCACACAAAAGTTCGTCATATGCGCTCACACACATGCCACGCCAAGCAAATAAGCAACATGTCATGCTACAAGCTTAAGTGGGCCCAAGCCACGCAAATGCCCGGGGCTTGCTGAGAAGGTTGTGGTATGGATGGTAACAAGCGATCACAGGGCCTATTAAGGGTTCGAGGAACAAGAGTTTTAGGCCACTTGGGAGCACTAAAACTCAAACCCGTTCCTCAGGCCCAAACACATGGGTTAGCATGAGAGAAGGGAAAAAATGGTCCAATGCCTTAGGAGGACACCTAGTAGCCTGCTATAACAATTAGACAAGCCCACATCAATAAAATGCCCAAAATTAAATAAACCGTTTCAGGCAACTTGACGAAAACCCATTAAGCGCTGGAAATAACATGTTAACAGCCCAATATTGCACACGAGCCCAGCCCAGCGACTTGTAAAAAAAGCTGGCACTGTGCTCCACCCTTGTCAGGACTCCAAGATGGTCAAATGGGAAAGCCATGACAAAGACCAACGGAAATCCATGAGTGTAGGAAGAATACCCATCGGACAAAAGCCTTTATCCATCTTCTTTTCCACTGTAAGCTCCATCTTGAAAAACCCAGAGGGAAAGCAAGTGGCGCCTCACCCCTATGGGGAGGTCCAGCCACACAAAACCCTTGGAACCCAAATGGGCTCCTTACCCATGCGCCTTGGATAGGAAAATTGCATCAAATAGGATCAAGTGGGAAGAAGTAACAAAAAGGGAGGAGGAGGTTAGATAAAATTAGGGTTCTTCGTGCCTATAAAAGGGAGCTTCCTCTACCAAGTAAGATCATCCAAAGAGCCTGACCAAGCTTTGTCAAGCAACTGGGAATTTACTCAAGCGACCCAATTTTCTTCTGCTGTTGTTTTCGTCTTCCCCTGAGATAGAAATCTTCCTAATTTTCCTCTGCCCCATGTCAAACCCTTGTTCTTTGTAAGAAACTCATGCTTTTCTCTCTCTCAAATTGCTAAACCTTGTTCTTTGATTTATTATATTTATTTGGTTATTGTGAAGAAAACCTAAGAGTGTTTTTTCTAGAGTTTCATCAAACTCTTCAAAAACTCTTTTGGGAGCTTGGTTCTTGAACTCAGGTACTTGGGGAATTTTGTTCGTTTTCTTCTTACGGCAGCTCAAGCCCATTCGTCAGGCTGCTAAAACAAAAAGACCCCTACAATTATAAAAAGGCCATTCAAAATTTAAGGTAAATTTCAGTGGGGGCTGCACAAGGGGAAAGAGTTCAAAAGGGTGGAAAATAAACACAACCCGAAAAAGACAATTTTACCCTTGATTTTAACCAAAAAAAAATAGTAGAAACGATGCTAGAATTAATATTGCAAATGGAAGTGGAGTTCAAGGACTACCGAAATCATTTTGCAAATTCAAGAACCAAAATACAAATAAGGTGTAAATTTAGAGACTATTACTACAATAAGCCAAATTTTTTTTTATCATGGAACTAATCGTTAATTTTCTCTTCCTTGATCAAAGTGGAATTATCTTCAATAAGAAAGTCAATTTTCATGATTTCATCAATTGAGACCGGATAATGTCCTTGCTTGATTATGAGTTGGTCTTCACTTTTGGGAGATCTTCATATCTTTGTTCATGGCCCACCAAATTCACTTTGCTCACAATATTTATTATTTTCTCAAAATTGGAAGAATTGGTAGTTCACTTGGGACCACATTAACAATTTTAACGGATGATGAGTTCTTGGTTTCACTCCATTACAATTTACAGCTTTGTATTTGTATTTGAATGCGGAGAGATTACATTTTACATGAGAGAGACGGGAAGAGAGGCTGAGAGCTCTAGTAGAAGAGAAATAGAGAGCTTTGGAGAGCTTTGGACAACTATTGGAGAAGTGGCAACTGGCGTTTTGCTTGGAGGTGATGAGCCCCCTTTTATAGTCCAAGTTGGAGTAGACAAGGTTGATTGATGGTTGGGACATTTGCATGACTCCCCTTAATTTGGTGTCTTGGGGCTTGAGAAGGCATAGAAGGAGGGCATGACTAGCTACTCATTGTTTGATGGGATGTGACGAATGACAAGCAAAGGTTATCCCTGAATTGGTGGGATTTCCTTAAGGGTGAAGGTGACATCAACATGGTTTGACACGGGATGAGGGAGAATAGGGTTTATTTTTCCAAGTCCTTAAAAATTATTTTTCAAAGGGTAAATTTGTCTTTAAAATTTTGAAGATAAAGTGAATACGGAAATAGAATTAGGGGGTGAAAATAACAGCACTTAATTGAAATTACAGTGCCTAACTCCAATAACAAATTTTACCCAGCTGTCTGTCGGCAAAATAAATCTTTCAAGAGACATGGCGCATTCACGAAGAAAAATGCTAGTGCAGTCTCATCACCCAATCCAACATGGCTGCTTCCTTTTCATCTTTCTATTCTCTTCCATTATTTCTATCAATATTCGTGCATGCAATTCCATCCTGTCTTCTCCTCCTCCTTTTGATCGATCTGACCAAGCCCCTGAGCTATTCGGGATCACCGCTAAACATGGTATTCGGGCCTTCGTTCGGGTCCCCATTGCAACTGGATACACCCATATACCTAACCTCGAGAACACCGCCCGTGGTGGTATTTTTCCCTCACTTCGGAAACACATCTCACCCACATTCACTTTATTATTAACAGGGTTAGATGTTTATTTAGTTTTATCGTTTTAATTGGAATTCAATTAAGTCTAATTTTTATTCTACTCTAGCAGGGATCATAGGGGCAGAACCCCAGAGGGGCAAGAGAAGTCAATCGACCCCTGCAAGTCCGTAATCCATCATTAGAGGTGAAGATGTTGACCTCTGCAAATTGCCACCAGCACAACAGACAGATTACCTTATTTCAATTTTCAGTATTTAAGTAAATGTCTTTATCCTTTTACTTTCATTTATTTTTATATACTCTCTTTACTTAAGTTTACAATGTAAATAAGAAAGTACCCCCTATTTGGATTCAAATAAAAAATACTAGAAAATCAAATACCCACCAAATCAAAATATGAAAAATAGATTTTAGTGCGAAATAAGATTTAGGCTAAAAATGATGGCTCGTTAAGTCAATATATACTTCATACTAAAATCTCATAAAATCAAGTTTTCTTATTTGAGGTGTAAGGAATAAAAGCCGCCAAAAATTATCTTGAGAAAATGATTATTCAGAAAAACCATTTTTCATACTTGGCCAATATTTTTACATAAAATAATTTTTCATATATGATATGAATGTAGGAAGGAACCTAAGGTCAATTTAGGTAAAAAGCCTTAGATGTTCAATCCACAAAGAGTTTTACAAGAATTACTTAACTCTTACGTATTGAGAAGAATATTAGCTTGAATAAGCTCCCCCCAAAATCAAAACGACGATGAACCTCAAAATGATGTAAATGCCCTAAAATGAGCAAGATTGACCTAATATATGACAACTCTTATGTCGAATACGACGAGACACATTGGGAGGCGACGAGGATTACGCAAATTTTTGGTTTATTATTTACATTCTTAGAGATATTTCTGGTGTATTACATGTGTCTATTTTTGAAGTGGATACAGTTCTCTTTGATAATGAGCATGAGTATTTTACATGGTTTTATCTATTAACTATGAATTAGAATATTATCGTTTCATTTCGATGGGTCTATTTGTATAGAATTTTTTTTTAACCTTTTACGCGTTTACCCCTAGAATGAAAATTTCTAGATCCGCCACCATAATGGCAATTAAATGCTTGGAAGGAGCTTTTACCAGGTTGCTAGCGGACGTGGTTTCAACTTTCAAGACTTCATTTTAATTAGGTTTTTTTTTTTTCAAGTTTAGATAAGTTTAGATTTTAATTGGTTTATTCAAATTATGCTAAGTTCATACCATCAGTTATATGTTTTAGCAGCGCTTACCATCCACAAACCGAATGGGGGGGTTTTGAGCATCCTCTAAGAGCAAGTTCAGCAGCTAGTTTTGGACTCGAGCTGGGGGGGGTTTTGGGAGAAAAACGGGCCTCCAGCAATTGAGGCTAGCCTGAGTTCCATGTGGGGGGCCACGAAGACGGGCTGGCCCGAGGGCAAGTCTAGCCCTAGATCCAAAACACTGGCAGGGCTAACGTCAGCGACGCACCAATGGGAAAAAATTTTGAACTTTGCGTGCTGACGTTAGCCCTGCATGTGCGCCAATGGCTCTGGGCCATGTGTCGTCGTCTGGGTGCTCCGATCGGTGAGTGTGTCGCTCTAAGCCAACGGCAGCCAATATTTTTGCAATAAAATATGAAAAAAAATTCCGAAAAAATTCTAAAAAATACAAAAAATACTGGATTTTTTTTTTTATAAATACCTACCACTACTCTTCACTTTCAAACACCAAATCCTCATACATTTTCTTCTACTTCTACTATTATTCACTTTTTACTCAATATTTTATTCACTTTCAAGTTTTGTTTTTCTTTATCATCTTTATGGCTTCTTCTATCGGCGGTGTTGGGGCATGCAGAACCATGGAAGATGTTTTGTTGTGTGAGTGTTGGGTCCAAATTTCTCATTGTCCCGTCACGGGCAATGAGATTAAATTCTTTCAAATGTGGAAAAAAAATTCATTCCGAATTTTGTGGAAGATTGAGTTCGAACCGTACGGATATGACATTGTCTAGTAGGTGGAAAATTCTCAATAAAGAGTTGGGAAATGGAGAGATGCCTTGACAAAAGCGATGGACAACCATAGAAGCGGGGAAAATTTACCAATGAGGTAAATTATTTGTAATTTTTGTTTTATTAATTTTAATGTCCTAATATTTTTTTATAAATGTTTCTTGCATTGTCAATATTTGTTAATATTTCATAAATACCCAATATTTTGTTAATAGTTCTTGCATTGCCAATATTTTTTTAATGTTTCTTGCATTGCCAATATTTTAATGTTTCTTGTATTTCCAATATTTTTTTATAATAGATTGTGCAAGCACAAATGTGGTTTGGTGCTACTGGGCAAGGAAAAAAATCTTTTAACCATCATGAATGTTGGGAGGTAGTCAAAAATTGCAAACGTTTCAGAATTATTCCCACGGGTCCGACCGTTGTGTTGAACGAGACGCCACTCTATAATTCAGCGGCATCGGATTCGCCTCTCGATTCCCGATGAGCGAAGACTCACCCATCCAAAAGGAGCCGAGGCCTATTGGGAGAAAGGCGGCGAAGGCGAAGAGATGAGTAATTCTACTAGTAATTCATCTAAATTTTTGGAGGAAATTGCAAGGCAAAGCGCCATGAGACTTGAAATTGAGAAGAAAACCAAGAAGATGAGAGGATATTTCAAGCGGAATGTGTAA
The DNA here is from genome assembly GCA_005406145.1 of Prunus yedoensis. Lineage (NCBI taxonomy): Eukaryota > Viridiplantae > Streptophyta > Magnoliopsida > Rosales > Rosaceae > Prunus > Prunus yedoensis. The sequence continues at coordinate 21,592 of BJCG01001417.1, forward strand.
AAGAAAGGGAGTATGTACGCAAGCAAAAATTGAGAAGCAGGATCGGGAAACCATGGCCATGGATACAAGCCATATGTCCCCTGAACAAAACAATTTTGGAAGCTAGAACGAAGGGATGTTATGAGATGAAGACTTTTTCGTGACGATGGACCTAGCAACACGGATTGGTTAAATGATCAAAACCATTAAGTTAGTTTGCTTGCCTTTTATTTTCATTGTATTTTAATATTTTATTTTGAAAATTAGTTGTAATTCATGCATTCAATAAAATACCTTTTTATTCAAAAACATTCCATACATAAAAAAACAAACCACATCCAAAGCATTAAAAATAACAAACCACAACCAAAGCATTAAACAAAAAAGCATAACAAAAATAAAACATAAACATAATAAATAAACAAACTTCTTCACTTCACTTCATTCACCGTCATTGCCTTTCACCGCCATAAATGCTCCATCAAGTCAACTTGACGTCGTTCATGAATATAAGACGATTGCATCTCCTATATCGATCAATCATACGGTCATTACACACCGTCCCTAACCAACGGTTCATGCTGCACTGGTTCTCCATTTGGCCCCATGGGTTTTTCATAAATTCGTGTCAAGGCCGTGTTCATTGGATCCGGTTCGTACACGTCTTCAGAATGTAATCATACTCATCCTCCACAATCATGTTATGGAGGATGATGCATGTCATCATTATGCTCCTCAGCACCTCCTCATCAAATACGTGCCGCACCCCTAATAATAGCCCATCGGGCTTGGAGGATACCAAAGCACCTCTCCACATCTTTTCTGTACCCCTCTTGATAGGTAGCAAAAATTTTTGCTTCTGGGATCGGGATGCGGAATTGACTTGACAAATGTGGTCCACCTCGGGTAGATGCGTCAGCTAGATAATACCCATTTTGGTAGACGGTATTGTTGATTTGATAGGTGATATTTGGGGCTTCACCTCTCAAAACATCATTGAACACCGGGATTGACCCAGGACGTTCAAGTCATTTTGAGATCCGGCAACTCCGAAGAAAGCATGCCAAACCCACGTATCAAAACCTGCAACGGCTTCAAGGATGATGCTTTTTTGGCCTTTCCGATTCCCATAATCTCCTTGCCAAGCGTCGGGCAATTTTCCACTGCCAGTGCATGCAGTCGATGCTACCAATCATTCCTGGAAATCCTCTTTCGCTTTTTGTAGAAGCCGTTGCAGGTCCCTGGGCGTAGGTTGCGCAGGTAGTCCCTTGTACAGAGTTTCACTGCATCACAAAATCTCACAAGGTCTCCAAAGCATGGACTTCCCATCCGGGCAATCTCATCCACTTGATCAGCAGATGAGCCATACGCCAACGTTCATATAACAGCTGTGAACTTTTGCTCGGGAAGCTGTCCCAAATTTCCAGCAGCATTCTCTTTTGAACAAAATATTCATCATAATTGCAAATATCATGCATGACTTTATTGAACAAATGGGTTGCATTCTATATTTCATTCGAAAATCAACATCAGAGTACAGAGAAGTTGGGATAAAATAATCTTCCAGAAGATTCTTACCCGAGAATGTCTATGTCTGTCCACATTCGGCCCACGACCTTCTTGTGAACCACGGCTGCTCTGGTTTTCTTAATCAAGCATAGCCACTGTGTGACAATTTGCATATCCAGTTCTGCCTACGCCCTTTTGCCTACGCCTTATTTCTCTAAATTCTCGCATTTGCCTCTCCAACACCTCGTTCATGTCTACCATTGGAGTATAAATTCTAAAATTTGAGAAATGAAAATAAAGAGAAGATATGGTGTGAGAGGTATGAGCTGAGGCTCTGGTTTTATAGAAAAATTTTGGCCGATAAAGATGACACGTGGCGCAATTTTAGAGGGTGAAAATCTTATCTGAAATTTGAAATTCAGATTAAATTTATTTGAAATTTGAAATTCGGATGAAATTTCATTGAAATTAGAATTTTGAAATGTATCTGAAATTTGAAACCAAAAATCTTATCCGATTATGAGATATGAATAGTATTGACACGTAGGAACCCAAAAATCTTATTCGGAAATATTGTCCAAATTAATTATTTAAGTAAACAAATTTGTGAAAAAAACAAAAAAATGAATAGTATTTGTGTAACAACCCAAACCTTAATTAATATTTAGTTAATAATTTAATGGAGTAAAGACAATTTTGCCCTTAGAACATTTTATTAGGTTCTAGGTTGACTTTTTGACCAAGAAAGAATTTGGGGATTTCGTTTATACCATTTCTTAGGTCGCGTTGAAATGAGTCCATGGACATGTAGCGGGTTCAATTCTGAGTTGTAACGAAAGAATTATGAGCAAATTACGTAAAAAGGGCAAAATCATAATTTGCGGAAATCAGATTTTAAAAAATCAGATTCTCTCTCTCCTCACTCTCCCTTTCTCTCGCGATCCCCCCTGTTTCTCCTTCCAACGCTCCCTTCCTGCAACCCCCCATCACCGGCCACCACCCATTTGCCGAATTGGTCCAGATGGACCGCTGTCATCTGCCAAACAGCCCAGCTGAACAAGACCCCCGCCCCGAAATTTCTTCTCGAATTTGAGATGTATCCTGTGGAAAATTCCGGGCATCAACCAATGCCGGCCCCACTTACTAAAACCAAGACTTTCTGCCGAAATTTCGGCAGAGTCTCTCCTATAAATTGAACATTCCCCAAAATTTCCAACCTACATAAAACACATTTAACACTACCAACCGCCGCAGCATGCATAATATAATCTCATGCAACTCATCTAATTGGCCTCCGGCCTTCAAATGGTTCGAAACAAACTAGCCAAGTTCTTAAGTCGAACAATGCATAAACCAAAAATTAAATGATCTTAATAATCGGATTCAAATACAATAACCCCATCAAAATCCAGTCACATTCACAGAAACAATCAAACCTTTTACACCCAATAAAATTCACGGATGCACCTAGGTGAGACCACAGGCTGCCTACGTACCCTTGGACAAGGGAACAAGCCACACGTAGTTCTCATCTCAACAGTCACAACTCCGATAATATACAATTATTTGAAATACAACCAACAATGCACTTCAGATTTATCACCATTCAAATTCCGACAACACGTAATTACACATTCTCAAACTCTTTCTTATATCAAGTCAACCCTGCAACCATACCTTATCCAAGGCGTATGTACATGGAACACATTATCAATTTCTTCTCTTTATGTCAATTCTTTCCACACAACCATACCCTATCCAAGGCGTATGTTGCCGAACAACACTTCCCAATCCAGGGCTTAAACATTCATACATGTACAAACTCACAAATCTCAACCAGAATCAAAACCACATATACATATATGTAATATAATAACACCCACCTCTCACCATCATCATGTACCAGGGGAAAACATCCAACAGGGGATCGTTTGACTAGTCCATATTTAACAACCCTCAAATGACATGTGGCTAGGGACGAGCCGTCCAACTGGGGACTAACTCTCAGCCAGCACGTGCGGACGAAGAATCAAGACCCGTACGTCTGTAAACAGTCCTACGTGCGCAGACTACCCAATCAAGGGTCTATAGCAACATCCCGTCAAGGATGCCCCGGGTTCCGTCATATCCAGACCATATCCATCATATCCATGTATCAGTATCCAAGGGGAGGTACATGTGATGTTGCACATCATGTACTGGGGAACACAATCCAACCGGGGATCATCTGACTAGTCCACATTTAACAGCCCTCAAACGACATGTGTCTAGGGACGAGCCGTCCAACTGGGGGACTAACTCTCAGCCAGCATGTACGGACGAAGAATCAAGACCCGTACGTCTGTAAACAGTCCTACGTGTGCAGACTACCCTATTAAGGGTCCTCGAACCCCTGATCAAGGGCGTCCGAGTGCCAATATATTCAAACCTTATCCACAATTTTCCGGCATCCCACAATTCCAGGATCCGTTACCAGAAAGCCCACACACCCGAAACACGGCTCGTGTGTGAATAGTAATTAGGGAAGGTACGTATGATGGTAGAGTTCGTAATCCCTTATATAATTATGAAAAATAATATTCCCTTCCTTAATTCAATTTTCCCACAATACCTATTCATAGTATAGCTAATAAATTCTCAAGCATATTCTATATCCAGGGGGGGTATCTAAGGTAGTGCTAATAGCACTCAAACTAACATTCCAATCTCACATCTCTCCTCATCTCCACAACCACATCCCAAGTACCCCACACATAATCTACAAAGATAGCATTTTCTCAAATATTATATAAATGATTCAAAATGCTCGAATATGTCAAAACCCAAATGTATATATCACAAATACTTCATAACATATTAAATCCATTAATCAAATAGATAATATATTTCAATAAACCATTAAAACAATAAGCATAAATTTCATCACCAAACCATGCCATTTAATGAAAACAATGTCTACTCACTTCCAAAATAATCATAACCAAGCCCACGGCTCACTTTCATAACTCATCAATTCCAATATTTCAATTATCGCAATAGTATCTAAGAATTCAATAAGGTATTACAAACAAGCTCATACTCCCGATAAAGTCAAAATAACTCAAATAACGGTCAAGACTCGTTCACACAGTTATGCTAGTACTTTACGAAGGGTAAACTACTTTGGAAGACTCACAGTCAATCGAGGGTCAAACTGTCCAAACTTAGTCAACAGGGCCCGCGGGACCCACGACCTCCGTTTTACGATCCGAAAGTTCCTATGGGTTCCACAAGGTCTAGGAAATGCGTCCTACAAGTCTGGTTCAGATCGGACGGTCGGATCGCTCGCGATCAAATGGTTATCACAAAACACAAACTTTAACTTATTGAATCGGAACATCCGGGGCTCCGATTCACGTTCCATGAAATCCTACACAATCCTAGGAATACCTAAATCAACATATATTAAATTGGAAACGATCCAACGGTTCTAACATATCGAACCCGGAAATTACACAATATATAAAATCCGTTCAGGGTTCAAACGTACGTATGCGCTCGTGAGAACCAAGAGATCATTTTAGGACACAATGACAGGCCAACACGTGGCCCACGCGCCACCCCACGCCCGACAGCACGTGGGTGTCCAAAGAAATTTTCGGCAATCGGAAAAACTCCAAATTGCCGGCCAAGCTTCCTACCCTTGGTAAAACACCTAATTTGGAGCCACTTTTGTTCTTGGACATACCCCAAAAAGTGGCCGGAAGGGCCCGGATCGGAGGTCAAAAACTGGCAGATTTTCTATCGCTTACTTAACTATCAAAACGCAGAAATTGCTCAATTCCTATCCAACCATCAGCTAGAGCATGAAAAATAGGTGGAAAAGAATACCTTAATCGACCGGTTGGTGGCCGGAAGAAGGAGAAACCGCGGGCGAAAACTCTGTCAAAAATAGTCGGATTTTCACGTTTTCCGGCCAGCTCCGGTGGTTTCAGAGGCTGAGATTTGTCGGGATAGAAAGAGGGAAGTGCGCTTGACATTTTGGTACCAATATCATGAAATTTGGTGGCCGGTGGAGGAGATGGCGGAGGACACACTGTTTGGATGAACAGTAACAGGGGGGGCTGTTTCTGCACAGGGAGAGAGAGAGAAATGGGTTTTCTGATTTTTATTTAAAATTCCATTTTGAAATAATTACGATTATGCCACTAAAGGTATTTTGATCGTAACTTTTTTGTTACAACTCCGATTCAAGCCCACTACATGTCTACAGACTCATCTTGGTACGATCTACGTAAACATACAACCTGCTGCCCCAATTCCTTCCGGAAATAAAATGACCAAATTACCCCTACTCCGAGGGCTAAATTGTAAATTCATAAATCTTGAAATTCATTAATTCACTATTCCTTTTAATTTGGGTTGGGATGTTACACCAGCCCTCCTTGCCTCCAGCCGCCGTCGGATCACGTCGGAACCGCTGCGAGAAGCCGTCGGTTTTGGCAGATTTTGCACCGCCGGTTTCTTCCTCCTCCGGCCACCAAATCAAATGATTGAGGTATGGAAATTCATCTATTTTTCATGTACTAGCTGTTGGTTGGGTAGGTTTTGAGAGATTTCAAGGTTTAAAGGGTTGATTTTGGAGTTGAAATTCTACCGAGTTTAGGATGCCGAAATTAGCCACTTCCGGCCACTTTTTGGCCATAGTCCAAGAACAAAAGTGGTTCCAAATAGGGTGTATTACCTAGGACAGGAGTTTGGGCCGATGATTTGGAGAAAATCCAGCCACCGGAAATTGTTAGGCACACCCACGTGCGGCCGGCGCGTGGGCGGCGCGTGGGCTAGGCTGCAGGAACCACTCTTGGTCCTATAATAATCCTTGTGTCCTCACGAACGCATAGGAATTTGCGGATCTCAATTAGGATAACGTTTGAACCCCGAACGGATCTCGTATAGTGTGCGTTTTCCGGGTTCAATACGTTTGGACAATTGGATCGTAGTCAAACTGGAGTATGTTGTTCTAGGTAATTTCAGGATTTTGTAGGATCCGATGGATCGTCAACCGGAGTCCTGGGTACTCTGAAAGGCCAAATCTAGGGCTAGGATTACGGAAAATCATTCATTTGTCCGATCGTGCGATCGTGAGCAATCCGACCGTTCGATCGAGACCAAACTCTCGGGACATGTGTGCTAGGCATAGTGGAGCCTTTAGGAATGATCAAATCAGAATTCTGAGTCGTGGACCCCACAGGGTCCCGAGTTGACTTTTTGGGACTTTATCGCTTTTGAGTCCCGAGTTACTATTAAATCATGCCCATTGAGAGGAAAGTTAATGTGGGCATAGGAATGACCTTTAAAAGGGATGCACGCAATTTTAGGAGCCAGGGGTTAGGGTTTTTATTTTAATATTATATTATTGAGCAGAGTTATTAATAAAGATTATGATGGTTATTTAGGCACCCGAGCACCAGTTGACTCGCAGGAGGGACCTTCAAAGGGTCCAGCTAGCTCAGATCACCTGTGAGTGGATTGTTTGTTTTATAAATGATTTTATACAATTAAATTCCATTATTTGATCTTGAATAAGTATTTAATAATTGATATTTTCCTAGCACGATTTTGCTGGCTTTAAGTATATTTACTTATTTGCTGCCGAGTTGAGAATCCTTAAAGGATAGGAAAAGTAAAACTGGGATAGTTATCAGATTGAGTGGCAGTAGGCTTTAAGGTTTATTAAGACCTAGCTTTATAAATTCTAGTTGTTTTCAGAAAAAGTATATATACGTATATATATATCTATATTTCAGAAACCACTTAGGTACCCAAGGTTGCCTTCAGTATAATAAATGTTGCCTTCAGATTTAAATGGTTGCCTTCGGTTATAACGATGTCCACGGACATCCAGTTGCCTTCGGTTATAATGATGTCAACTGACATCCAGTTGCCTTCGGGTAGGTCAGCATGCTTGACACAGCCCCATGAGTCTCGGGGACGGTCGGACCGTGTGGTGCTAGGAGTGCAGCTTAGGTGGGCCAAGTGTTCCCTGAGTCTAGCTAGGATTGCAGATCAGGCCGGCCAAGTGTCCCCTGAATTCTGCTAGGGTTGCGGCGCGAGTTGACTTTGTGTTTCCCGGGTTTGCTAGGACATGTCACTTCGGTGGCGCGAGAATGTGTCACTCCGGTGGCACGAGGATGGAATTGACGGAATTATACATGGGTACACCTAGGTGGTAGATTAAAATTGATTTCAATGCTTTCAAGTAATTAATTGTTTAATTAAATGTGTGATTGATTCTCTATATATATATTTATATACATTTGCATTGCTTTCAGTACGAGTTTATTTATAAAGAAGTGATTTAGTTTTATAATTGTTTCTACAGAGGGGTTAGTATGTTCGTATACTATTTTTTAAAAGATTTAATTTTTGGTCCACTTACCTTTTCAATGTTTTGCGCCCCAGGCAGTAGTCGTGCATCAGTGCGCCACCACCGGGCCGAGTCCATCTTCTGCGACATCCCTTGACAACGTAGGGTTTTGATTAGTTGTGTTTTATTTGTAACCTACTCTGCATGGATGCTCTGATAGTGCCCTAGAACACTTGTCTAACTGTTGGTATGTATTTATTTGTATGCTGGCAGTTTGTGTATGTTTTTTATATGCATGTTTTGACATGTGTAACCTTGGGATTGATTAAATTTCAAGGGAGACTCGGCTGAATTTTTTTTTGGCAAAAGTCAAACCCAGTTTTAAGTGAAGCTTGACTAGAAGGGCAATTAGGTCATTTGTGGCCGGCACTTGCCAGGTGTCGAACATGCACAGGGTTCGGTTCAGGTTCCAAATTGGAATTTGGGTTAGGTCCTGTCAGTTTGCCATTTGCCAGGGGCAACTGCTGGAAACCAACATTGCTTTTTGCAAGGGCAGCCACTATTCACGTGAATAGTGGCGGCTGCCCTACCTCCCCCCCACCCCCTTCTTGCCATGGCAAGAGGCAACTGTTGGAACTGCTCTAATGCACTGTAATAGCCAAGATATGGAGAATTAGCTCCAACTTTCGTGGGTTCATACTTCGGTTGTGCTTGGCTTCGTAGGACTTGGTGGATTTTGTGGTCCTTTAATGCTAAAAAAGACATGGAGAGATGAATATTTCCAATTCCTAAACAATGTACAAGATAGGCTTTGTGTGATTAGAAAAGTGCATGCATGATAGGCTCTATGATCATTAGGATGTGGAGAAAGTTTAGAAACTTGTTTAAGTATTTTATGTATTTTCAGCTATTAATAATTGGGGTTTGATTTCTTCTTGCCCTAAAATGTGACTATTATTGAACTTATTAAAGGCTTAAATGTCAAATAGCCCATGTGTTTTACCCATTAAGCCAATTTAGTCTCTGTGTTTTTAATTTGGGCTAATTTAGTCCCTCTACTTACATATGTTAGCCATTATGTTGGACAATCTGTCAAATAGACATGTGCATCATACGTGAGTGGGCGTAAAGGTATTTAACACAAAGCAAAACCCTCGCGACTCTATTCCTTAGCAACAATGACAACTGCCGTGAGTAGTCTGCGTTCATGAGAATTGGGGTTTCAAATTCAATCAATTCCCTTGAATATCAATCAGTTCTCGTGAGTCTGCATAAAGATGGCGAGGAGACGAATCGAATCTGATAGAGGCTTAATCAACCCAGGTGAGTATTCTCGAGTTTGGACCCTATGCTTGTGTTTCCTTTAGTGTTTCGTTTTAGTGGCTCGTTGTTGGTACACAGGTCTAACTTGTTAACTATTTTTTCACTTTATTTACTTTCTTTGCTGATGCAATGCTCGACGATGATAATTTCTACGATGATGTAGTTGATACACTAGAGACTTTCATCGGATGTGGTAAGAAACCAAAAAACACTTGGGTGGCAGATATACAGGTTGAGGATATGAATATGGATGAAAAACAATATAATTCAGATGAGTTACATTTAGCATCAAACTCTGATGAAGAAGGAAAGACTCGTAGGGAGAGTGAAGCTGTCGCTGAAAAGGCAAGGTGTTGCAGTAAGGGCTATGTAGAATAAGAAAGATGAACTTGTGAAAAGATTGATGGAGCATTCTAAAATATATGAAGATACAATTCGAATAAACTCTTGAAACCAAGGAACGTGATATATTGAGCGCCACCAAAACGGAGATCCACAATGAAAAAGCTTGCATCCATGAAATCTAAGTCCTATTTGCCAATGGTGGATCTAGGAATTTTAAGATGAGGTGCAACATTTCAAAGGCTAACAGTTCCACAAAAAAAAAAAAAAAAAAAAAAACAAACAAAAATTTACTTGGAAATTGTCAATTTTTTCAGACAAAAATCACTCGTATAATTGAACTGATACTATTATTATTCATAATTCATGAAAGAAATAATATTTTCTTATTAATTAAAAAAGATTCACTAAGAACTTGCATGATGATCATTCATGTTTTGAATATATTGATTAATTGGATTTACAATATTGTAATGTATATATGAACTAACAAAATTGGCTTGTCATTAATGTACAATTTATATAGTGGGAAAAGAAAAAAAAGAAAAGAAGAACTTGCAATTTAATAGCATTTTTATGTTCAATATGTGCTTTTATATATATATATATATATATATATGTATATATATATCAAAGTGTTTCTAGGTTAAGCCATCAAACTCTAGTATCTTTGCACTTCTTTTTGGTGGTCCTAATAAAACAGGGCTCGTTTGGTACGAGGGATTGTCATGGACTAGACTAAATATTGGGACTGTCTTGGATTGGCTTGGCTTGGCATAAGCTGGATAAGACTTGTACTGTGTTTGGTGCACGATTGGACTAGGACTAAATTTTTTAACTTTTTTATTTTTAATTAAAAAAAAAGGCAAGTGGATTTATTTGTTTTGTTTTTTTAACTTTCCTTCTTTCTTTCTCTGTTGTTTTATCTTCTTCCAACCTGCGACTTCTTCATCTCCTTCCTCTCTCCTTCTGCTCTTCTTCTCAATCTATTTATCTCTCTGCTTCTTAATTCAAAATTTTATACTGTCTCAATTTCCTATTTCACTATTTCTCTCTTCACCCTCCTCTCTCTTCAATAGCCACATGCCCAAACCCCACAATCTAAATTTGGGAATTTGCTTCTTTGAGGAGGTTTCTGCCTAGGTGGATTCTTTGATGATGAATTGCTTGATGGTTAGCTATTGTTTTATGAGGTTCTTCTCCTAATTTCATAAAAAGAAAAAGCGATTTGAATTAATTGATTTATTTCCTCCATTTGGGTTTTGTAGCAGAGAGAGAGAGAGAGAGAGAGAGAGAGAGAGAGAGAGAGAGAGAGAGCGCAGCTGACATTGATGAGGGTTGGAGGCCATGGCTGTGACGAGGTGTGTGCTTAGGTGGGAGGTGATGGCTGTGACAAGGTGTGTGGTGGGGTGAGAACTGATGGAAGAGATGAAGGCGTGGAGAGGGGAGGAAGTCATGAGCGATGAGGAGGGGACTAACTTGTCCCCCTTCACACACAAGTCTCACTAAGCCCAGTTAAGGAGGTGTTTTTGGTGGGCCCCATATTATTAGTCCCATTTAAACTAGAACCATATGATAACAAACATGGGATAATTTTTTATCCAAGCCAGTCCAAGTTAGGGAGCATACCAAACGAGCCCGAAAACTCCTAATTATTCCTTCTTCTTTTTTTGTGAAATGCATATTTTAGTAAACTCTAATGACTACTCTACCCTTCAAACTGAAGCTGTAGGATGATGTGGTCTTTAATAGAACAAAAACTAAACACGTGTAATGCACACAGATTTTAAAATATATTAATTGATCTAGTCCAAAACGATTCGTTTTGGTCAGATCATTAAAAAAAAAAAAACAGATCGTGCTTGCTACTGTTGCTCTTCACTCTAGCCTTTTCACTAACAGGTTGTGGGCATTCTTGCCCAGTCGCCCAAGAGTATAGGATGACTGACTTCTATGGTATTTTCAGGCGAGAGGAGGTACATCTACACCTCCTTGCACTTTTGTGGGTCCGTCACTGCTATTTGAAATGATCCCTGCTCAAAGTAACAAAACTAATTTTTTTTTTGTAGCTAAATTGGTCATTGTGTTTCCCAAAGTATACACTTTATAGACATTAAGTTATCTTTTGTTAAGTGCAATATTTTTTATTTTTTTGTTTTCTAGTAAGCACGTTCAATCTTCTTCCTCTATATTATTTTAGTGCAATCAAATTTCTATATTTTGGTGCTCTATATTGAAGCCTAAATCGATTGAGTGAGAACCGAATTTCGACTCGGCTGGCAAGGAGATGTAATTAAGGTGATAGAGCACCAAAATATATTGGTAAGTTATTGATTTCATTTTAATTTGGTTTGGCCTTTTTAGTTTCCTTATACCTCACAATTTTCCTTCAACCCAAAAAAAATTGGTTTGGTTTGGTTTGGTTTGGTTTCGGTTTGACTAAAGGTGTTTCCAACAAAAAAATAACTGCACTTAACGGAATGTCTATAAATTGTAAACTTCAGGAAATACAGTGACAAATTTGGCTAATTTTTTTTTTCTCAGTGACCAAATTGAATTTTTGTGTAAAACCTAGTAACCAAAAAGTATTTAACCCTAAAAAAATAAAGATATGAGCAATTGTGTTTAGTTATAACACCATGTGACATGTTACCAATTCATTCAAAGTATAACATGTAATGACTCAAAATCTACATATTATAAATTTGTGTGAATCGATAACATACGTCGGGATGCCATGTTCACTGACAATACTTTGGGACCCAAGCAATCAAATTCCATTGATCTAAAGTATAAATTGTGGGTGAAATATGGTTTTTAAGTGGGGGAAATTACCGCAATTAGAGATGTCTCCTGGTTGAAGGAAGGGCCGACGTGGGTGACGATAAAAGATGCCCTCCAAATGGAAAGAACTAAGGGAAGTCCAATTTATAGGATGAAAAGACATACTGGGGGAGAAGGACTTGAGAGTTCTGCGTTCAGTTTGGTTGCATGCATGAATATTTGTAGAAATAATGGAAGAGAACAAGAGGATGGAAAGGAAGCCATGAGGCAATGGGTGAGCAGACTGCAGTAGCATGTTAATTTCTTCTTGAATGTGCCTGGTTTTTGATAGAATTAGATTGTCTGCAGGTTTGTGTTTATATGTCGGAACAAATCAGAGTGTTAGGACTTAGGAGCAATTAAAGCCAATATAACAAAGCATTCTTATTTCTTTTTTTTAATTTTATCCTGAAATGAAACTTCAAAACGTTTGCTTACAAACTGATAAAGTGGGAAACAACCACAGCCGCATATTCTGAATTCTTCAAAACCGATCAATACGTCGAAGACGTATGTGCTCCACTATTATTTGACTTCCAATGAAAACTTCATTAGAAGTCTCTCTTTGACGTAATGGGGGCGGCTAGGAAAGTTTATATTGTGCGGTTGGTTTTTTACCACTTTCTCGGTTTGTGGGAGAAGTTCGGTGCGGTTGGGTTTTTTTTAACCACTTTTCTCAGTTTGCAGGAGATGTTCGGTTTTAGTGTAAAATACTTTCTCAGTTGGATTCAAATAAAAATACTAGAAAATTAAATTCCCACCAAATCAAAATATGAAAAATCGGTTTTTTGTGTAAAATACGATTTAGGCTAAAAATGGTGGCTCATTAAGTCAATATATACTTCATACTAATTTGTAAGAGGCCCCCACACACACGAAATCCTGGCTTTGCCATTGATGTGGGGGCTAGGAAAATTTATAAATTTGTATTGTGCGGTTGGTTTTTTTTTACCACTTTCTCAGTTTGTAGGAGATGTTCGGTGTGGGGGCAAGGAAAATTTGTAAATTTGTATTTTGCGGTTGGTTTTTTTACCACTTTCTCAGTTTGTAGGAGATGTTCTGTGTGGGGGCTAGGAAAATTTGTAAATTTGTATTGTGCGGTTGGTTTTTTTACCACTTTCTCAGTTTGTAGGAGATGTTGGGTGTCGTTCAATATATTGAAGTATCATTTTCAGGCCAAAAGAAAAAGAAAGAAAGTACGCTTTTTAGTTGCATTGCTTCAAACTCTTATAAATTTTCCCCATTATAAATACAAACCTGTGAAATCTAAATACACATAATATAAGCAAATACATCACAGAAACATGCAAGTAGTGAATATTCCTTACCACCAAATGGCTCGTGGCCTCCTTTTCGTCTTCTTATTGTCCTCCATTATGTCCACAAATTATGCATGCAATGAAACTCAACGCAGCTCTCTCTTGTCCTTAGCTCTCACACTGTCTTCTCCTTCTTTGAACTGGACTTCCATTGATTGTTGCCAATGGGAGGGCATCACCTGTGATCACGACGGTTGGGTCACAGATTTGGACTTGCCCTCCAGATCAGGGCTCAATCTCAAAGGAGGTATTTTTCCCTCACTTGAAAATTTCACGCATCTGTCCCTCTTGAACCTCTCCCACAATTCACTCTACGGTTCACTTGAATCCCGTTTCTTCTTGTCCTTGAATTGTCTTGAGATCCTTGATTTGAGCTATAACCTTCTAGTTGGAGAGCTACCACTTTTCATTCCATCCAGCACTCGCATGGTGGACTTGTCCAACAATCACTTCCATGGTGCGATTCCATCGTCATTCTTCCGACAAGCTAGGAATTTGACTAGTTTCAATGTCAGGAACAACACCTTCTCAGGTTCTATCCCATCCTCTATATGTCTTCATTCTTCTCCCTGATTAGGCTGTTGGATTTTTCCATCAATAAATTCAGCAGCAATATTTCTGGTGGACTAGGGAAGTGTTCGAAACTACAGGTTTTTCGTGCTGGTTACAATAGGCTCTCTGGACCACTTCCAGAAGATATCTATAATGCTACCACACTTGAAGAAATCTCGTTACCTAGCAATGCGCTTCATGGAGGCATTAGTGATGAAATTGTCAACCTCACCAACCTCACAATCCTTGAACTCTATGTTAATCAATTCAGTGGCATGCTTCCGATGAATGTGGGCAAGCTCTCCAAATTGAAACTCATTCTTCTTCATTTCAACAATCTAACAGGTTCTCTGCCCCCGTCTTTGCTGAATTGCGCGAACCTCAGAGAACTGAACCTCGGATTCAACCATTTTGTAGGAAATCTCTCCACGCTTGATTTCTCCAAACTTAGTCGCCTTACTAAACTTGACTTTGTGAGTAATCAATTCACTGGTGTTTTCCCAACTAGCCTTTACTCATGCAAGTCCCTGAAAGCACTTCGGCTGAGCTTAAATGACTTAGACGGACAAATACAGCCTGAGATTCTTTCACTGAAATATTTGTCCTTCCTCTCGCTTTCTCGGAGCAGATTGTCCAATATCACAAGCGCAATGAATATACTGATGGGCTGCAAAAGTCTGAAGGTTCTCATCCTTTCAAACAATTTTATAGGTGAAAAAATGCCAAATGGTGATGGTATTGTACGTGTTGATGGATTCCAAAATCTTGGTATTTTGTCTTTCCGCGGTTGTCAGCTCACTGGTCCCTTACCTGTATGGTTATCCAAAATAAAAAAGCTAGAGGTCTTAGATTTGTCCTCTAATAAATTCACAGGCTCAATTCCAACATGGTTGGGGAATTTTCCAAACCTCTTTCACATAAACTTGGGCAACAACCGAATTTCAGGTGAGCTTCCAAAGCAACTTTGCAAATTACCAATGTTGGTGTCTGAACAAACTGCAGCTCAAGTAGATCATACTTATCTCCAATTGCCTTTCTTCGTCAAACCAGCAAGTGATGCAGACTTTTTGCAGTACAATTCCCTTTCTTTCTTTCCACCAGCTATATACCTATATCAAAATAGCATCAATGGGAACATACCAACTGAGATCAGCCAATTGGTCCTTCTTCGTACATTAGATCTTGGCGGCAACAATTTCTCTGGGAACATTCCCGAAAAAATATCCAACCTAAAAAAGTTGGAGACGTTGGATCTTTCAATGAACCACTTGTCAGGAGAAATCCCACCATCACTGACGAGCCTTAATTTCTTGTCCTTTTTGAATGTTTCGTACAATAATCTCGAAGGGCCAATACCAAAAAGCACTCAGCTCCAAGGCTTTGATGTCTCTGCATTTGAGGGGAATCCGAAACTTTGTGGTGCCCCTCTTCGGAATGAGTGTCCTCTAATGCACCGTAATAACCAAGATATGGAGAATGAGCCCCAAATTTCGTGGGTTTGTACTTCGTTGTGCTTGGCTCATCGTAGGACTTGTTGGATTTTGTGGTCCTTTAATGCTAAAAAAGACGTGGAGAGATGCATATTTCCAATTCCTAAACAACGTACAAGATAGGCTTTGTGTGATGAGAAAAGTTGCGTGCATGATAGGCTCTACGATCATAAGGATGCAGAGAAAGTTTAGAAACTTGATTTAAGTATTTTTATATATTTGAGCTATTAATTGTTGGAGCTTGATTTCTTCTTGCGCCCTAAATGTGACTATATTGAATTTATTAAAGGCTTAAATTTCAAAATAATCCCTGTCTTTTGCCCATTAAGCCAATTTAGTCCATGTGTTTTCAATTTGGTTAATTTAGTCCCTATATTACATATGTTAGCCAATATGGAGGACAATCTATCAAATTAATAGACGTTAAAATAGACATGCGCATCACACATGAGTGGGATAAAGTTATTTTAACACAAAGCAAAACCCTTGCGACTCTATTCCTTGGAGACAATGACAACTGTCGTGGCGTGCGTTCATGAGAATTGGGGTTTCAAATTCAATCAATTCCCTTGAATATCAATTAGTTCACGTGAGTCGCATAAAAGATGACCAAGGAGACGAATCGAATTTGATAGAGGCTCAATCAACCTAGGTGAGTATTCTCGAGTTTGGACCTTATGCTTGTTTTCATTTAGTGTTTCATTTAGTGACTCGTTGGTACACATGTCTTGCTTATTGACTATTTTTCGCTTTATTTACTTTCTTGCTGATGCAATGCTCGATGATGATAATTTATGCGATGATGCAATTGATACACTAGAGACTTTCATCGGATGTGGTAAGAAAAAAAAAAAAAAAACACTTCGGTTGCAGATATATAGGTTGAGGATATGAAAATGGATGAAAAAAAATATAATTCAGATGAGTTACATTTAGTATCAAACTCTGATGAAGAAGGAAAGACTCGGAGGTACAAAAGTTAATATTGGTACTGATATGGACCACCCACAGTTCAATGTTGGGTTGAAATTTCCAAGTAAAAACGTCTTGAAACAGACTGTACAAATTTATGGAGCATTAGGGCCATTTGAATGCAAGGTGATGAAAAATGATAAGGTTAGGTTGTCCGCTAAGTGCAAAGAAGTTGTAATTGGAGGTTTGTAATCCTTATTGGGCTTCGGGCTGAAAATTCTAGGTGTAAACAGTAGAATGTTTAAGGAAGTAGCTTCTAACTAGTCTTTGTAGAGATCATTTGTAACATCCCAACCCAATTTAATCGTTGTAATCAATTTATTTAATTGCGAAGGTTACAATTTTGCCCGTAGGGTAGGCTCACTTTAGTCACTTTTGTTCGAAAGGATTTTAGGGAATTGAGTGGCTCCATGGCATAGAGCTCGCTTTCACAAGTTCGTAAACACGTAGTGGGCTCAATTCGGAGTTAAAATGAAGAAGTTATGGCATACAGAAATGTAGTGGCACATCGTAATTTTTTTCGAAGTCCTAATTTAAAACCAGAGAAGATTCGTCAATAGCATTATTCACTCTTCTTTCAATCAGCTTTCTAAAAGTGAATCAGGAGCTACAGTAGTCGCGATGGCTACAATAACTTTCATGTCCTCCGGCAGATTTCGTCACTGTCCGGCCACCGATTTTGACGAAATCACCTCCAAACTTCTCCTATCTTCCTCCTCTACCTAGCTCACTAGTTTCTTTCTCCGATCGATTTCGCACTTTTTAACGAATGGAACGAGGAGAAATATCACCCTTTTTTTTGTCATCGTTTCCAGTGATTCCGACACCAATTTTCGTCGACCAAGGTCCGAATCTTCATCCTCTCCTTGTGCTCTAGTGTTGATATAAGTTTCTAGGATCGATTTTGTGGTTTTAGAGTTTGTTCAAAACCACCCACTTAAGGCTCACGATTTGGGTTTGATCTGGCTAGCTCTAGCCACTTTTTGGCCATGGTCCAAGAACAAAAAATGTTTCCCTTCTTAGTTTGAACGTGTTGGTATCGACCACGCGTTGCCGGCAGCGAATGGCGGCATGTGGGTCACTGTGTTGTGGCCCATTACGTTCTAAAATGTTCCCCTTGTCGTTTTGAGCACGACGGTATGCTCGGATTTGGAATTGGTTACCGTCTGACAGTCAAACGAATATTGCATCTAATATGCGATATTTGGGTTCGATAGGTTCAAATCATTCGATTGGTCCCAATTTCAAATATGTCACTCCTCGTATCTCTAGGACCATGTGGGAACTTGTGGATTAAGAATCGGAGTCCCAGATACTCTAAGTCAATGAATTTGGAGATCTGATCGTGCGATTGAGAGCGATTCGACCACTCGATCGAGACTAAACCCTTGGGACTTGGTTAGTAGACATTGTTGGACCTACAGGAACCTTCGGATGGGAAATTAGAGTTCATGGGCCCCGCAGGTCCGGTTGACCACAATGGGAAGTTTGACCAAACTATTGGCCATGGTTCTCTTGAGACCGTCTCCTCCTTTGGGGAAAGTACTATAATGGCTTTAGGACCTTCCTAAAGTTGTGTGCACACATGAAGTTTCTGGGAACTAGGGTTTTGAAATTTAATTCGCGGTTGAGGTTGATTTTTTAGTTTTGTTAGTGTTTGACAATTGTTTTAAATGTGCATTGTTTTCAGAATATTGGAATGTATCTATATATGTGTGTGATTATTTGTGATACAATTTGGGATATGGGAATGGCGTGAATTGATGCATGATTTGATGTCGACTGAAAATATTTTCTATGCGAGCCTGGGATTCGAATTCGGTGGGTTGGAAAACAGAATGGTTTGAAAATTAATATTTAGTTTAAGGGCGGAACCAGGAATTTTTCGACCTGTGGGCTAGCTAATTTTTTTAACTAAAATAAAACTATGCATTAAATCATATAAACGATGCTAATAGTGTACATTAAATCAAATAAAAGTATAAACCACGCAAAGTATGCATTAAAAAATATGTTCAACAACATAATTAAAAGTGTACTTATTGAAGTTGTGCCCTGCGATCCTTGAGAGAATTGAAATCTTTTGTTATAACATCTGAATTGATATCGTCAGCATTGAATGTGTGATGAGGTGATTCAATTGATGGTGAAGCCTTATCATTGAATGTAGAAGCCTTATCATTGTCTAATCTATCACCATCATTTTTTTTCTTGCAGTATGAATGAATAGTTTTTGCTCTTTTACTTGCTTGGTTCTGATGTGACATTATAATCTAATAACACATATAAAAAACAAAACAATTTACTTTATACTAAACAAATCAATGAAAAAAAAAAAATTCGAGACTGTGGAGACGATGAACTCGACTTTGGTATTACAAAATACAAAACGCTGCAGATATTCTTTTGGGACTGCTAAGACTAAGTTTCATAAATATGAATATTGTCTTCTTCGTCTTTTTTATTATTGACTAAGATACTTATAAAGTTGCGTATGACAAACTAGACTAGGAATAGGATACTTCATCATATCAGACTAGGATACTTTATTCAATGAATGGGAAACTAGAATACCTTATTGAATAGGAAATAGACTACACATAAAATAAACATTGAAATAAATAATAATAAAATAATAAAAAGGCAACTGCAAGCCACCAATGGTCCAATGCATTGGCCATGTAACCCACGCTGGCCCTCATAAACACAACCACATCTAATTTTTTTTTTTTTTTTTAATATAATAAAAAAGGTCCCTGGGCTAGAGCCCACTCTAGCCCATATGCTAGTTCCGCCAATGATTTAGTTAATGGAGTTTTGAAAATGTGCTATCAGATTTGTTTTGGCTTTTACACTGTGACTTGAGAATACATAGTAATTATTATTATGGTTATTATTATTATTATTACTATTATTGTCAATATCATTATTATGTTCAAAGGCTTGCATGTTGAGTGGGAAGTGGGGCTATGTTTGTATATATATATATATATATAATATATATTAATATTGGAATATGGGTCTGTGAATTGCACCATCATATGTATTTTTCCGGTTCGATATGGATGATAACCACACGTGCGTTAAGGTATTTTCCGACGTGTGAAATGTTGATTACGTTGGCTGGGTGTGCCGTAGGCCTTGACCGGCATTCCGTGCGCGTAAGACTTATTTCAGCCGCACGTATATTGAGGATTTTATTGTGCTTGTCTGGGAAGAAATAGTCCCCCGATTGGACTGCTCATTCCCTAGCCACATGAGTATTGAGG